>JANZXP010089754.1:0-23461 GCA_027576715.1 Erythroxylum flavicans
TGTGACAATGGCTCTAATCTTCATGAACTAAATTTAATCTCGAACACAATCACTCAGTTGTGTCAAATCATTAACATGCAAAACATGTGTCTAGGGGCTTTGAACTAAAAATACAACTAACTCAAGACCAAGTGTTAACCTATTTACCCTTTTCAATTTTGTACATGCATTAATAATTATTAGGTCCCTCAAACTCAGTAACTGTTCCTAGGTATAATTCCATGAAACTTCAAGCCTATCATAAGTCTGGTAGGGTTTTATTTAAACACACAATTTTTATTCTTTATTATTTATTTATTTATTATTTCAGGACTTAGCCTTTTACTCAGAGGCAAACATTTGTGATGAATGTCGATCTGGTTACTCGACTAAGTCAATTGTTAACGGCTTGGTTGAAACATCATTAGAGCCTTTTTAAGCAAAGGCATATATTTGTGATGCGTGTCGATCCGATTACTCAGTTACATCACGTTTTCAACTGGCTATTAGCTCTATTCATAACTCGAAGGTCAGCAGAATAGTGATTTACTGAATTAAACTTTTTTTATTACCTTCCTTGTTGCTTTTAGCTATTTGTTTCCTTTAAAAAAACTAGTTGAGCTACTTAACTTAAAAGGCCTCAAATTATGAATGAATGTGACAATATGTCAGGTGCTAAATTTCCACTAAGTCCTAATTAGGCTGTATAATTGTCCAAAGGCCACCTAATTCACTAATTGCATAGGCTAATGATTGTTCACAACCTAATAGATTATGTTCAAAATTTAAAAAAATTCACTCAAATTGAGCCATTGATGCATTCACACACTTCACATTATGCAACCTAATACTATCATGCGGTATGCAAAATTCACATACAAAAGAAAAACTCAGAATCCCTTCCCCACACTTGAACAACACATTATCCTTAATGTGAGAAGGAGCACACACGACACATACATAAACAAAATGTGCAAACAGAAATTAAAATAATAGAGAGCAGATAAAATTAACGATAAAAATAAAAATAAAAATAATAGAAAAATAAACACATAAAATAAAATAAAACTAGAGAAAAACTTTGGGCTAGATTTGGATCCTAAGGAGATGGAGGTGGTGATGGTGTGGGAGGTGGTAATTGAATATCCTAAGCTTCGAAATACTGATGGAGTCGGCGTATTTCTTAGCTTTAGCTTCTTTGTGTACGCACCACTTCCTTTAATGTTTTGTTAGTTTCTGATATCACATCCAAAACTGTTGTCCAACATTGGTCCTTTTCTTCCTCTTCTTTCGATTACTCGTTAGTTGATGCTTCCTGTGCCTGCCTAGGTGGCGCAGAGCTCTAGCTTGTCTGGCCTGTCCTGGTCGCATATGTGCCTTTTCATTTATTTCTCGCAGACTCATATTGGTGGAGTGAATGATTTATACCTGAAATAGATGATGGTGGTTATGGAACTTGGGCATATGCACTGTTAATCCCCTCTGATCCACACCAAAATGCTTTGTGATGGTGAAGACCAGGTACCTCTTTCCAAGATGGTTGCTCTGCTTTCGCAGAACTGCAGCAAGAGCATTTAGCACATGCATGCATTTGCAGACTGAGATACTATGGTCTATGTACCACAGTATGAATAGTTCCTTAATTGAACACTTGTTGGTCTCTGATTTGTCAAAGACCAACTAGCACATAAATTTATGCAACAGTAAGTGTTCATGGGATCAGATAATATTATTGTGGGAATTTTTGGCATAAAAACACTTAATTCTGGTTAGCTCATACCAGTATTGGGAGAGACAGAGTCATCATGTTGGTCGACAATGGTGGATTCGGGGAATCCACATGTGTCTCACATAATCTCTACCGTTAACTCATATGGTCGCCCCTTAATCTAAACCATAATTCCTTAGTGTTCTTAGGGTCCAAGGTCAGGGACGTGAAAAATTCTACGGTGAGCTCTTCATAAACGGGGAATTGGAATATAATAAATTGCCCCCACTAGATCCGCTCTGCTAAGTTCTTTACCCACTCATGCACTTTTATTCTATCTAATATATTAAGATCTAAATATTTAGGCACAACAATTTTCCTAGAATGAAGGGAACAAAAATGAATACCTTCTTCCTCAATGTAAATGGGAAATGAAGCTTCAAAGTCCACCGTTCGGTTTTGTCTCCCCTATCCTGCGACTTGTTGTGCTCCATAAGGCTCCCGTCTAGCGGTTTGCTTGATACGAGGCGTGATTGGGTTGAAATTGGAATGATTTAGAGATTGCAAAAAATTTTAGAGAGAAGTGAGAGTGTTTGAAGGTTGGAATTCTAGAGAGATAAAGTAAAAATGAAAGTGAAGGTGAAAGCTAAGTAAGAATTGAATAAATAGGTGGTAAAAAGGGTAAAATAGTAAAGTTGTCACTTAAAAATTGCGTCCTTCCCTTTTTGCACATAGTCGCCGGCCTCAATCGTGGCTTGCGGCGTACCACTGAAGGGAGTCCTATCGTTACGTCACAATCGTGGCAGTGCTTATATGATAGGTCACGGTCGTGGCCAGTGCCTATATCCTAACACCAAGACCTTCTTCTCCCAATTCTTTTCTTCTCTCAGTCCATAATTCTTCGCTTCTTTTAATACGCTTACATACTCTTCCCCATGATTCCAAAATCCTATTCCTCTTTTTGTTTTTATTGAACCAAAACACGAATGAACCTAACTATGAAAATCAGCTAATCTAATAAGATTAAACATCAAACTAAATTTTCCATAGGTTACCTCCCATGCAACGCTTCTTTTAAGGTCAGTAGCTCAATGCTCCTTGTAAAGGTCACAGTGGTTGGAATGACTAATTTCATGATAGCTTCGTTATTAATCTCAAAGTCTGAATATTTGCTACCATATTGTGACTAACACCTTCTTTGGAATTTTCTTTGTCTCGCCTTCTCCTTCGCGAGCGCTTCTTCCAGAAAGCATTTATAGGATACTCAATGTCTTACCATTCTCCTCAAGGTTCAGGTTTTTGCGATCTACTGGAGTTGAAGGAGTTTTGTACTCTCTAATAGTCACTTTGAAGGTTATTTACTCCTTCCCTACTCGTAAAGTTAGCTCGCCCCCATCCACATCAATTATTAAGTGCGTACTGGCTAAAAACAGTCGACCAAGAATCATCAAGGTATCCTCATCTTCATTGATATCCAAAATATAGAAATATGTGGGAAAGATAAAATTACTGACCTTAACTAGCATATCTTGTATGATTCCCTTCAGTCTCAGTGAAGTCTTATCAGCCGTCTTAACGAGAAACTTTGTGGCCATTAACTCTCTTAGCCCCAATTTAAGACTAAGAGTGTAGGGCATCACATTTATACTTGGGCCTAAATTTACGAATGCCCTATCTATGATGATCTTATTGATATAGTAGGGCATCACATTTATACTTGGGGGTGTCTTTTAGTATCCGCTCCATACCCTTCTCTATGAGAGACTCTTGTAATTTCAGTTCAGATCATATTCATTCTATCACTTCCTTGATTTTGTTTGGCTCGATTTCTTGTAACATTCCTACTGTCCTCCAAGAATATAATTCCTTTTAAGCAAAGAATTGGTGCAGGAATACTCGTCGAGTTACATGCACCGATTTGCTCACAGTTTCATTTGGAAGGTCATCTTTGACTACTTTAACTTCTCATTTGTATACCTCTTCCAGCTTCTTGTCCTGAGTTTGGCTTACAACCATGATACGCTCCTTCAAGTTTGACTCAGTATTGCTTAGAAGAGTTCCAGCATTCCGAGTTGACATTGCTTCCACGAGCTGCCCCACTTAGACTTCTACGTTGTAGATAGACGAAGCATAATTCTTTGTGACTTGCTCGATTTTACTCTCGAACCTCCTATGTGCTTCCTCCATTCATCCTATCTTATCCAAAATTTTGTCCAATTTTGAATTCATCGAGCTTGTTTTATCTTTGTTGGAAGCTCGATTATCCTTGGGGTCTGAACTGCCCTCCATTGTTATTGCTAAACCAAGAGAAGTTTTAGTGATTCTTCCACCCAGGGTTATATATGTTAGAATAGGGATTATAACCCCCTCCACATCTAAATTGGGCTCCCATATAATGTACTTGCTCCGGGTTGTCTTCTCTCATCAAATAGCAGTCTATTGTATCATGATCCAACTTGCCGAATAGCTCGCACTTCAATTGTGCGGCTTTTACCATAGTTGAGGAAGATGCCTTCATATTACTGAGTTGTCGCGTCAAATTGTCAATCTTAGCTTGCATTTCCATCATTTGATCGATAGGGACAACTCTCTTTTGCTCCCTGAAGTTAGTAGGTTGCCTACTATGTTCACTAGCCCATAAGCAGCTATTACAAGCCATCTCCTCTATTAATTCCTCTGCTTCATCGACCGCTTTTCTCATTAAAGATCCTCCTAAAACTGCATTAATGGTGCCTGTAGTCTGTGGGTTTACTCCATTATAAAATGTCTACAGTAAGAACTCCTTGGGTAGATTGTGGTGTGGGCATCTCCTCTGCAAATCCTTGTACGCTCCCACAATAGACTCCCCATCACTTTGTTGAAAATTTTTAATTTCCTTAATAATTTTAGTGGTCTTTGTTAGTGGGAAGTACTTATCTAGGAAAGCATGCACTAACTGGTCCCATGTTGTAATGTTGGCGGGGCTTAGTCAATGGTACCAAGCCTTCACTCTATCCCTAAGCGTAAAGGGCAATAGTTTAATTCTCACTGCGTCTTCCGACATCTGGTGATACAAAAAAGTATCACAGATCTTGAGAAAACTCACGATGTGGGCATTCGGGTCTTCATTTGGAATTCCATAGAATTGGACGTTTTGTTAAAGCATGTTCAGGAGGGCTGGCTTAATTTCAAAGGAGACCACTTGAACAAGCGGTCTAGCCATTCCTTGGTTCGCAGGATTGAACCCTGGCCTCATTAAATCCATAAGGGTCCTAGGGTTGACTTCTTAATCCATGTTTCTTTGGAACTCCTCGGCCATTTGTGCTTTCTCGAACTCTTCTTCTTCTTCTTCTCGTCGAGCTTTCCTAAGGGTTCGTTCTAAACGTGTTATGTCTAAATCTAAAGTCTTAATTTCACGATTCGAACCCATTGTGACTCTTGTGTTCATACAAGAGCACAATTCCTATGTAAAACTATGAAAAATAAAAACAAAAATTAAAAGCTATCCTAATGCCTTAAACTGTAGAACTAAGTTGCCTTTCTCGATAATGGTGCCAAAACTTGTTCGTAAGGTTATGCATGCGCTAAGTTTTACTATTTATAACCTCGGTAAATTCTGCAAGTGCATAGGTCGTTTGTGTAGTACCTAAGGTGTCGATCCAATGAAGAAGGGAACTATTCCTAAAATCTAACGGTAGCTAAGTTTGCAAAACTAAATTAACAGCTACTATAGAAATCTAAATCAATTTAGAATCAAATACAAGAAATTAAGCACCCAAAAGAACAAACAAAAGCAAACTCACACAAATAATCTGAATTTCAACCTAGAAGCGACGAATTGAGAGAAAGCGGGAATCTATTCGAAATTAAAGAAAATTTACCCAATTATGAAATTTCTGATTTAAGGTGCCTAAATGATCTTACGGTGAATTACTCTCTCTTGAGTTATAATTCTTAACCCTAATTAATAATTCCTAATTCAAATTATGGAAATTTCGATCTCTCGATCCACAATTTATCCAAAACCTAAATTAGTTTTAACCTTGTCTATTAACCTACCGGGAATCTGTGCTCGATCTCTCGTTACACAACTCTACCAGTTTGATTCAATTCTCTACCTATTGATTTACCTAACTCTCGTTAACCTAAATTGATAATTTTCATCAGCTCACCCTCTCAGTTTATTACCCAGTTATGAAGAATCAAATTGAATCACAATAAATTGAAATAAAATATAATCAAATCAATTTTATTAATCTCAAGAGTAAATAACCCCAAAGGTGAGTTTAGATAGAAAAATCAACACTCAATGACAATTAATTCTAATCAACCTCAAATCCCATACATCAATGAAATCGAAATAAAAACTAGAAAATACTGTCGGAATGGATCTCAAAGTCGCGACTGCGGGAAGCCACCTATTCTGGGAAGTATGTCGCGTCAAGCATGTCTCCGTGCCTCTCTTCCTTAGTCTTTTTCCTCAATCGATTTCTCTAACTAGGTTTTCCCTCAAATTTTTAGTAGAATCTCACATTTGTGCAACTCTCTCGGCTCTGTAATCTCCTCCAGTGGCTTCTAGATATTGGTCTATTTATTCGATAGTAACTCTAGGTTAAACTCAGGGTCGAAACAGTTTGAAAATCACCCAAAAATTGAGTTTTTGTATCAGCCCGACACAGGGCACCATCGTGGTGGTAGGCACTTTTTCCTTTTTGTTACGATCGTGGCCTAAAGTGCATGATGGTGGCTTATAATCCACGATCGTGGTCCATGATGCACGATCGTGGCCTGCATGTTTTAGCCCGAAACTCTTTAACTCTTTACCGTTCTTCCTTGTTTACCCTGCAGCACTAGCACACACATCAAGGTACCTCAAAAATATACAATTTAAGCTCAAAGATTCAAACTAACCCATAAAAATACTTAAACACAAAAACTAATCTAATTAGGCCCTAAATGCATACTTAACATTCACTTTAACACATAATGCATAACAAATTAAACCCTAAAATATCATACAAAACACTACTATCAAAAAGCAATAAACAATATAACCTAACATGCACATTGTAGAGGAATTGAGGAAGTTAAGAGGAGTTACGGAAGTTAAGAGGAATGCAACATTAGAAAAGCCCCAATAGCAAGCAAAGGTCACAAAGCGAGGGCATAACACCAGAACGTAACTATGGAGAAGAAGGTTGCAAACTCGTAAAAGTCATAGCAAAATAGTTAGTCAACAAGGAAGGACAAAAAAGCCAGAGCTAAGAGGAGGGAGCAGATGGGGCCCGAGCATATAACCTAGTATAAAAAAATGTTATTTTACACACTAAAAATAATTAATCCTGAAGCCTAAAATTAAAAAAAAAATGACTCAAGCTTGGCCTGAAGTCTGGTTAAACTGGACTGAGCTTGTTGACTTTAGATCGAGTAATGTTAGGTTGGCCCAGCCTAGGCCTATACGCGAAGCCTATATTTAACCCATATGACATGTTTCTTCATATATCATTTTTTGTAACGCACTTATTCTGAATGAACAATTCATCCATGGAAACTAAATAGTGGCTGAAGTTAGGTTCTGTCATAGTGGAGAGAAAGTGAATAATTTCTAAAGTGGTGAGAAATCGTAGTGGTGATAAATCAAAGTAAAAATCTTAGTGGAGACAAAATCAAAATGGAGTAAAGATTACACCAACTATTATTTTTGAAAATTCTTCATCCAAGTAAGTTTATAATCGTTAAAGTCATCATAGAGATTACGATTTTAGTTCGACTTTTATAAATTTAGGGATTTTAATTAGAGTTACAATTTAAGGATTCTAATTTAGGGATTTTGCTTTTCAAGTGATTTTTTTATTTAATTGCAATTTGAGATTATTATATAATTTTTAGTTTTTATTACGACTCTGTCGAAGAAAAATATGGAAAGTTGTATAAAATGCTAGACATTGGTTAGAAAATTCAAATCCTTAATTCTATCACCAGTTAGCTAACAGTGGATTATATCAATTGATTTGACTAGTAGATAATATCAGTTGTTTATTAAAAATGTTTAGTAAAATTAATTGTTTAGTATTAGTTGTTTATATGTAAAATGACTTATGAGGGCATGATTTAAAAAAAGATTTATAAGGACGTGAGTATTACATCTTAGTATTTCTTTGAATATTAGAATTTAGATATTTAATTTTACAAAAATTAATTTTATAATTTTAATAAAAAACATGGAACATATAATAATAATAACAATAATAACACTTTCAAAAAAACAAATGCCATATAAAAGTGAACATTGGCACAAAACGAATTGGTGCTTAGAATAAATATTTAAATTAATGTAATACTAAATTAAAAATAATTTTTATTAGAGATAAATATTTTTAGTTATACTTTTAGTAGTTCATATATTTAACTTGTTTGACTTGTTAGGATGGCATTTTAAAACAATTTCTGGAAATGAGACCTAATGAGCAATAAAGGAATAAGGAGTCTTCTGTACACATTTAAGTTAGCATTAAAGGGAAGGGATGGGATAGTAAACACAAACGATAACAGAGAATAACCCTAATAACCTTGGAAGCCATTGCAACTTAGTCCATGAAAAGGGTATAATTGACTTTTTTGTGCATTAAATTTTGAACTGAAGATAAAACGCTCCTACCTATAAGCTTTTACAAAATTAGTTGATTACCAAACATATCTAATAGCTTTCTAATATGGTCAAACAACTAATTTGTGTCAATAAGCTAAAAAATAGCTAATAAGCTATTTACTAAATGAGTCCTTAGTTTTTAGAGCCATAAATTCAATGATTTCCTAGTTCAAGTTTTTGTAAATATGGAGAGAAATTAAAGAAAAAGGAAAGTGTTCCTAAAATGATATATTTCTTAGCCTAATTTCAATTATTCATGCTTTTAGCAATAACAGAACTTAGGAAATGTTAATGCTTTTAGCAGGAGTAAAACTTAGTCTTAAGTTGACCTTTAATTTTCTCATGATTGAATTTTTTTAAAAAGAAGACTTTATTTCTTAGACTAATAAAGTTCGAGATAACAACTCTTTTCTTATATTTCAATTTTTGTTTCTCTTTGCACTAATCTGTTTCTCTAACATTTAAGGTGTGTTTGTTATACATAATTTGTTACAATACCATAAAAGTGTACAGATAAGTAGTTGTTTAGAATCAAAGTTTTATTTATATACTTCTACTTAGGTGAATAAAATATATATAGGTAAAGAGTTGCAATATGCTTAATGAGCTTTTATATTTATAGGAAAATTTAATAGAAGCAGTTGAACTTTATATATGTAACTAAGCTAATTTGGTAGGTGATACTTAGTAATACATTGATTGGTTCTTTTAGTTAATCGACTATGAAAATAATATCATAAGCAACATAAGCATAAAAATAGAAGCATGCATAATGGTTCAATTATGCATTATTCGTAATTTGCATCCATTTGGTAGCATTATTACATATAGTTCTTTGTAGGATTTGAAAGTTTCTTTCTATATTGCTTTATAAATGTATTGCTTTCCTATATGGGATTTGAGTCTTGCTTTTTTAGATTTTTTGGGCCTACATTGCTTTGTTATATATGATTTGTATTTGTTTTCTTTCTATTATAGGTTTTGTCTGAGAAATGACTAGTATTTCAAACCCTAAAATTATGTTTTAATTTTTCTATAGTGGATGCTTCAAATTTGAACTAGAATTCTCATATAAAGGAAGAGAGAAAATTTCATTTTCAAGTAGAAGAGATTATCTTGCATGATATCATATTCGATGCTAAAAGGTTAAGATATGGAGAAGCATTGGATTTAACCTATAAATTCCTACATAAGTCATTTGAAGATAGGTTAAGGCCACTATAAAATATAATGATAAGAGAAAGTTAACAAAATAAATTGAAGAAAGAAAACCAAAGAGATCAAAATCTATACAGATAGGGAAAAGTATCCAAAATTATGCACATTAATGACCCTATAGTAGATATTCCTATTAAGACAATTGAGGATGATGATGGCCCTTTGTACACTAAGGCAACTATTAATAAACCTATTAATGCATCAACATATGAATTCATTATAATGTCCACTAAAGTGTACCTTGAAACATTAAATGATTTAGATGACCTATAATTTAATGATAACCAATCAATATATTTCAAAAGTTTAGATATTTAAATAAAGAAAATCTTGATGAAATATTTGAATATGGTATAGAAAAGGGTAACCTAACATGAGTGATTAGCACATAGGTGCTCTGAATATTGATTTAGGGGATTATGAGATTAAATTAGATGGAAAAGACCCTAGTAGCCTAGAAGGAATATTGGATGACAATAAGAAGAAGAAGCCTAAATATCCTAACTTTAGATCTTTTAGTTTAGATAATTTAAAATGTCTTTTAAAGCAAACAATATTTTTTTATTATGTCCAAACATTTAAAAATACTTTGAAGAATATGGACTAGAGGACATATCACATACAAGAAATGTTAGAATGTTAGACACAATTCTAGAACATGTAAGATGTCAATCCCTAGGTCATATGTCAAGAGGAAAATAACGGTAAGCCTCCTCATCATTAGTTTCAATCATGAAGAATTAGAAATATATGTATAAATAACAATATATTATTATTTCATGTAGGGTCAATTGCAAATGTCTTTTTAAGAACTTATGGTACTAAATGCATTATAGAACAAGGGAAAGGAACCTATTCAAAAAGTTGGAACAAGGAGGAAACAAACTAAAACTCAAGTAGGAAAATCTGAAAATTTAACAAGATGAATAGCACAATAAGGTGATGAAGCATCCAAAGGAACAAAAAGTAATAATATCTTATGGTCCTATGTATTTATGGACAACTCCTACGGAATTTTTAGACAACTCATATGTACTAATGATCTTTATGGATTGTTCATATATTAATTATCCTTTTAGAATCCCATGTGTAGGGAAGACTCATTTATTTAAATATTGATGATATTTTGGGCTGAATTGTGTATATGTATTTAAAACCCAATATGCAGGGATGACTCACTTTTGTATATATTGATGATCTTTTAAACTAACAGATATGTATGTATTTAAAATCTCATATTTAGCATCGACTCACTTTTGTGTGTTTTATGATCTTTTATACAATCCCATTTGCATCATTTAGATGTATTAATAATCTTTTTGTGGACTATATTCTTTTACATTGATTACTTTTTGCACAATCCTATATGTAGTATCTAGTTTTATCTTATTTTTTTCCAAACATATGTGGGTTTTCTTCTGATTATCTAATGTGTTCATAGCCATATAATTATATATACTAAAATTTAGTTTTATTAATTTTGTAAAACACATATTCATTAAATAAAGCTATAACTCATTTTCATTAATTTAAGAAATAGTGTCATTTTAAGGTCCAACCATAGATATAGCCTCAACTCTTTCCCATTGTTTATATATACAAATACCAATGACAGCACCATACATAATTGAAGATAATATCATCAAACATATCTTCCTACTCCCTTAGTTTGAGGACTTACCCTATATTAGTGAATTTCCTCCCCTACCTATAGCTTCCCCTTCCTTGCCACCACCTTTAAATAATAGTCTACTTTTGAACCTACCATTTCTAACTAGAACCTGAAGGAGCTGGAAGCAAGTTTTGGGAGATCAAGCTAATTCTTCACTTCATTTGTGTTCCCTTAGTGTAGAAGATGGATGTTACATTGTCTATCTAGAAATTGAAGTCCTTAAGGTAGGAGCTTATACTTGGGAATCCTCTATAGTTGGATTCTTTCTAGGATGTAGACCTTCCTTTCCTACCATCTCTATTTAGGCTAAGAAAACCTGGAGCAACAGAGGTTTATAAGAAGTTCTACATATTTCAGATAATTTAGTTCTATTTACTTTCCCCTCTAAGGCTGAAGCTTAGAAAATAATTGAGGAAGGCGTTTAACACTCTTCTTAGGTTCCAATCTTCTTAAAACTATGGTATCGGGGTATTAACATGGACAAGATAAAGCATAAGAGCATACTGGTATGGGTTAATTTGCATAATATCCCTTTGTAATACTATATCGAAAATGGGTTAAGTTTGCTAGATATATTTATAGGAAAGCCACTTTATATAGATAACCATAATACTATGAGAAAAAGGGTTAGTTTTATAAGGCTTTGCATTAGTGTTAACTTGTCTAAAGAACTTCCAAATTATATCCCTCTTATGTATTTTGGGGAAATAATTGCCTTTTTAAGGATTCAATTTTGGTTACTTATTAATGGAAATCACATATCAAAATGCAAAGGAAATAGTGGAAAGCTATAGGTAAAGTCTTCAAGAGAGGATATTCCTATGAGTTAACGGTTTTAGAAGACAATAGTGATGAATTGGTGGAGACTAACTAGGATGTTGATGCTACTAATCAAAAGAATGAATTTCAAAAGCTTTTAATTTTAAGCTAGTTTGTTTATAGGGAAAAGCCTAATTTTTTAAGGATTGTTAGAGTCCAAGTTAAAGAAGGAAAATATGAATAAAACCAATATTTTAGGGCCACAATAGTAATTTATTTCAAATTAACATTATCATTTTTATGGTAGAATTATCCTTACTTTTAATTCTATGCTAATCAAGGTTAAAAAACTAAATGCAAATTACTAGGTTATATATGTGGTGATTCACTTCCTAAATGAAAACATCAAGGTGTTTTTAGTTTCCAAAGGAAGATCTTATGGGACAACTTGATCTAAGTTTAAAGGAAATACCAAGGGCCTTGGTTGATTTGTGGGATTTTTAACTTCATTCTACACTAGTCAAATGTAGAAAGTAAATATAGTTTAAAAGGCACACTAGAGATCTAAGGGAATATATGGAACTCCTAGAGGTCATTGACTTGTGTTATGATGGCCATAGATACACATAAAGTAATAAGCAAAGCTTAAACTAGTTTTGAGGAAAAAGTTAGATAAGGCCATGATTAATCTAAATTAGCTCTTAATCTTTCCTAAAAGTAAAGTTACATTTATGGATCCATTTTTTTTCTTGATCATTTTCCTATCAAAGTTAGTAATCTTTTTCTAAAGGTACGTAAGAGTTTCCATTTTAGTTTTAATAAGTTCCTGGTTATTGAAGAAGGATTCTATGAAGTTGTTAATAAAGGGTTGGGAGATGAAGTTTACGGTACTAGATAATATATTTGTGTGCACAAACTTAAGTTCGTCAAAGAGGAGATGTAAATTATAAAAATTCATGGCTCTAAGCAGCTAATGACTTCTACTAGAAGGAAAATGGTGGGGCTCATAGTAGGCTTTCTAATAATCTTACTTTTAAAGAACTACAAGAAAAGGAGAGAAAATTTATAAAGGAGTATCTGAAAAGGTTAGAGGACCATGATTGATTATTGAGGAAAAGGGCAAGGAATAACTAGCTTAATGATGGGTATAGGTATACAAGTTTTTTCTTCCGAACTATAATGGTTAAAATAATAAGTAATAGGATATGTTCAATTGTTTCTCAAGAGGGACACATAATCTCCAAGCAGGAGGAGTTAATGATAGAAGTAGTTAAATTTTTTAAGAGACTTATTAGCACTCCTTCCTATGGTAATTGTTTTAAATTGAATATGCATTCTTTTATAAGATCCAGAATTAATCAAAATGATGCATTAGACCTTATTAGGCTTTTAGATGAAGAAGCAGTGAAAAAAAGGTTATTTTCCAAATAAATGCTCAAAAGGCACTTAGCCTAAATGGAATGAATGGCTTTTTTTTTTTCATAAATCTTGGGACTAGGTAGGACAAATGGTCACAAAATCTGTGCTTGAGTTTTTCTTTAGTGGAATTCTGCTGAAGGAGTTAAATAAGACTTCTTTATGCCTTGTTCCTAAGTCCTCCATTCTTTCAAGTTCCAGCGAATTTCACTTTATAGCATGTGGTAACTTCATTTATAAAGGTAACTTCATTTACAAAGTCATTAAAAAGATCTTAGCTAATAAGATGAAGATAGTTCTATATTTTGTTATTAATGTAACTCAAGGGGCATTCATGGAAGGGAGGCAAATTGAGGATAATGTCTCTTTTGCTTAGGAGCTTTTAATAGGATATACTAGGAAAAATTCCCCCACATAACTATGCAATTAAAATTTATTTTAACAAACATTTTGATAGTATAAATTGGGTACTTATGTTCTGGTTTTACTTGAAGTATTTGGTTTCCCTGAAACTTTTAGGGAATGGATCAATGCTTGTATTACTTCTCCCTCTTTCAATGTATTGAACAACGGTGTTCTTAATGAATTCTTCAAGGATGCAAGAGGTGTGAAGTAGGGGGACCCCTTATCTCCTTATCTACTCATTCTTTCTACATAAGCATTAACCTAACTGATTAAAAGGGAGATAAGAAGGGTTGAGAAGTTTAAATTCCACAGTAAATATAGAAAGATTGAATTATCTAACTTCTACTTTGCTAACGACTTGTTTCTTTTTCAAAATGCTTAATTTTCCATTAAGGTGTTATTGAATTCTCTTAAGTTATTCAAGGAAAGTTCAGGTTTGTACATTAATTTCTAAACGAACCACCTTATTCTCTCAACTAGTGTCCTTCACCTTTCTAATATGTCTACCTATAATGTATCTTAGACTTACTTTAGCTGCAAGAATAATATAATTTAGGGAATGTTTACCTTAAATGAAAGGATCCAAAGAAGATTGGGCTATTGGGTGACAAGGTTGTCTCTTATAGAGGAAAAATTCAATTGCCCAAATCAATTATTAACTTAATGCACATTTATACAAATCCATTAAAGGTATGATGAGAAAGTTCCGATAGTGCAAGTCTAATGAAAACATATATAATGCCAAGAATAAATGGGTTGATGTATGTAAGCCTTTTGAGGAAGGTAGGTTAGGAATCAACTTTATAAGAAATACCAATAAAATTCTAATGGCCAAGAGGTTATGGAGGGTGCTAATGGATAATGCATCACTTTGGATGTAGTGGATGCATTCATATATATATTAAAAGGAAATAGTTTATGGGCTCTTAAAGTTAAAACAACCGATGATTTCTTTATAGTTTAATTGTTGAGGACAAGGGACAATTTAGAGCAAAATATTGGATGTAAAGTGGGGAATTGATTAACTACTTCTATATAGTATAATGAATAAGATGGGCAAGGGCCTCTGATTAGAAACCAATAATCCATTTAGCTAATGAGTAACATCCCCTCCTAAGCTAAAGTGAGTATTTGGATAAAAGATGGGGAATGACATGGTTTTCCTAGAAATTTGCAATAATTGATTCCTAACTACTCCTATAACTATGATATGTAGGATTGTTACATTTAGAGGCTTATTCTCAAATAAAGCATGTAAGGACTGGCTAATTCCTAAATAACCTACTATCTTTTGGACTAGGCTAGTGTGGAATAATCATCTTAGCCTAGGATAACTATAAATTGGAGAATTACCTTATCTATCATTCCATTACTACTAGCCTATCTCAGTGAGTTCATAAGTAAAGCATGGAAAATTGAATAGGAGGTTCAAAATTCACATGCACTGTTAGGGAAAGAATTACAAGAACATTTAGCTATTATATTATGTTATTAAGGGATTTATATGCTTAGCAGTTTTTAATACTATATGGAGTATATCAAAGTTAAATTGAAAAATAAATCAACATGAAGTCAACCCTTATACGTAAGAGCCAAAATAGAAAAATGAGAGTCATTAGAAGTTGCTAAAGGAAAGAAACCTATTGAAGCAACATATTTGGAAGGCTCTCTCAAGGAGTTTGTGGTCCTTCACAAGAAGAAAGTGCTTTTTGAAGTGGAAAAGTATAGTTAAAGTGGAATGCTGTCTACCTTGCATTATGAGTACGTGGATATTAATAATCTTTAACACGTTGATGTCGAAGGAAACCTGAGTAATACATTTTCTATAATGTATTACATAAGTAAAAATTGTAAGGTGTGATGTTACTTTATTTTATATCTGGTACATTCAAAAATCTATATGGTTTCTATTCATTTACTAGAAAATTTTTAATTTTTTAGAAAAGTAAACTAAATTTATTATCATCTCCCTTTTGTTTATTACAAGCCATTACATGTTCTTTTCTCTTAAGCCATTTATACCATCTAAAATTCTTGGAGTAAATTTTTCATCAAACCACTAAAAAAATTACAATATTCCTTTCCCCGCAATAAAGAAGAAAGGTAGTTATCATTTTTGACAATGCCTCTTAAGATAAATTAAACTATGCGTATAATTTATCTTATATTTTAGACATCTAAAGAACTTACTTATAGGGTTTCTTACTATCTAAGAAGTTTACTAGGGATCCTATAATCTGCAATGGCAGTATGCATGGATAGGTTGATGCACGTATAATTGATGTAGATGATTCCATAGATCAAATTGAACATAACACTATCGAATATTCACCTATTGCAACACCAATAATCAAAGAATCTCTTATCCATTAGAATTAATACATATAATTGCATACTAGATATATTAATAGTAAAAAAAGCATTTATAAAGTAATAACATTTTCCTTCGTCAATATGTTTTGTAGCCATCGGAATTAAAACATGTAATTGTAAACTAAAAACATATTAATAGTAAAACGTACATTTTTAAAGTGTCAACATTTTTCTTCATCAATAATATGCAATAAGATAGAAATTATCAACAAAAAACTTATAAAATTTAAGTTCATATACCATTTTATTTGAAAAGAATATAAACGTGAAGAAAATTAAATCCTTTGATAGGTCAATTAGTTGATCAATTGTGATTAGCAACTTGAAAAGCTTAATCCTTTATATATACAAATCATGTTATTATTACTAATTTTGGTTGGAAACAAGGAAAAGATTGAACTTCTTAAGGTTAGGATCAAATTTCAACATTTGTCTATTAAAGAAGAAGCATATGTTAGGAAGTGATCACTTTTAACTTTGATTAACTCTACCTTTAACATAATTGAGGTGGGAAATCTTCTTTTCTCTGCACATTAACAGTTATTCATCCATTTTATAGGACATTAAGACTTGCAATATTTTTTATTATACACATAACATTATAGGAATGATTAGACTCTCTTTAATATAAAAAATGTTGATTGAAATGCTAAAAAATTTAAATGGTTCAATAAATCTATTATGTTTTTAAAAAAATATTAATTGACAATGCTTTATTATAAAACATATGACATAAACCCAAATTCCGTGGAATAGGGTCAACCACTAATTTTTCTGATGTAGATTAACATTGGTTCTTAAAAATTTAGCTTAAGGAAAATAACTCTACTACGTGCAATGTTTGGGAAACCAAACAATGATCTAAAGGTTTGTCCTTTAATGTATATCAAAAGATCTTAAGTCTCTATAGTTTAATGTTTTTGCTTTAAATACTAATAATAAGTAACATGGACAGATACTTGGATGAGTTTCCTATTATGGACATAAGTAATTAAAGTTTGTTCCTCAAAGGACATGTCCTTATATTAGGGGGTGGTTGGTTGATGGGTTTGGGAAGGGTTCAATGGTTATTTATTAAAAAGGGGTGATTGGTTATATATTATAATTATAGGGACAATATTATGATATCCAACTTTCAAGTGTTGCTCCATACCCCCTCAAGCATGAGAGGAATGTCAATTATTCCTGAGTGATACTCCCTACATCTTTTTTTATATCTTTTTATAATTAAATATAATTAATTAAAATAATATTACAATATAATTAATTAAATAAAATAAATTAATTACAATATAATTAATTAAAATATAATTAATTAATTAATTAATTACATATTTTCTTTTTTAGCAATTAAATATAAATAATTAAAATATATTAAAATTTGATGTAAAACAAAAATTTAACAAACTTTTATTTGTCAATATTTTTAACAAACCAACCACTATCAATGGTAATGGTAATCATTCATTCGTTCTAACCAACCATCATAATTACAATGATTATAACTATTCCCATTCCTCACTATATTCATTCTCATTCCTATTACCATTACCCAATATGAACCAAGTGCCCCCTTAGTCATCCAAGAACATGTTCCCTATTAGTCATTATGAATTCATAAATAATGTGTAAACCAGATCCAGTAATCACATAATTCATAAAAGGCACAACCATGACTGATCAAAGGAGCAATTCAATCAAATACTACCTCATAAAAGTCTTTATCCATTATCAACAAATACAATTCTATTGATCATTAATCATTATTAACATTTTGACATTAACATTCTCCAATGTCTTATTTGCATCTAACAATTTCAAGTTAATTTTATAACATATTTGGCCAAAGAAAAACTATGCCTTATCAAACCATATTTCATGTGGTGTTATGTGCATTACAAGATGATGCTATATGAAGTATCACATCGTGTGGGTTAAATAACCTACATGATGTTATTCATTATGTTGCATGTTTAAAATGATGATATTTTGGAGTTTATAGTTAGGATTTTTAACAAAAGATGTCACAAAAGGGGATGAGTGTTATAGTTTAAAACTATAAAGGAGTTATTAATAGTTTTTAAAAGTTAGGAAATACATTGATAAAAGACCAAGCTATAAAGGAATCTAGTATACTTAACGTAGAAAAAGAGAAACATAAATGAAGTGTAAGTTAGAGGTTTCATTAATTATTTTTTCTTGTTTTCCAATTCTTAGTGAAGCTAAAGGCATAGAAGCTTTGAACAAAATATGTTTAAGGTCAAAATGGAAAGCTCTCATGAAGCTCATCTTCTCATTACAACTCGTACTTAAGGAATAGGAAACAATAAGGGATGTTTCTTATCACTTCTACATCCAAAAATAGGAAATAAATATGTTATTACTAATTAACATGGTGATCTAGGAATTTCAATTTTTTAAGCAATCTTATACCTCTTAATTTTAGGTGATTATATCTACCAAGATAGGCACCTTTATACTACGAGCTTATAGATTATATTTTACCGATTCAATATAAGTCAAGCATCCTTCTTTAGGGTAGTGATAACTCAACTAGAACAAGGTGCTTGAGGAGCAAGTGGGCATGGCAATGCGTTGGAACAGGTTCAGGCTTCAGGCTTCTGTCCCCTACCCTGAGCTTGGTCAAATTTAGACGATCAAAAGCTTAGTTGAGCCTAAGCCAAGCATGATTAAATATATATTTTTAATTTCTAAAAATAAAAAATGACAATATTTTCTTTGAAAATTTCAATAATTGGTTTAGTTCTAACCTGGTATTCTAATCCCAAACCTAGCCCAAAGTCGGATCTACTTAGGTCAAGCCCATTGATTTTGGGTTAGGTTAGGTAGAGCAAGGTTTACCATACCTAGGAGTAAGTTTGATAGTCAATAGCATACCAATATATGACTTTCTAATAGGTCCATTACTGTTTAGGTTTACGATGCCACCCCAAATACTCATAATGGCATGCATAACCTATAGATCATGTTCTTAACTTGAGTATACTAACAAGTTAGATGGAGATTAAAGGATGATAAATTAGTATTATATAACTCTAAAAGAAAAGAACGATGTATATACAATGAATATGGAATAATTGAATGTCATATATTCTGTAAAAGAGATCAAGGTGAGATAGAAGAAGAAACTAAAAGACTTATAGTAGGAAGACCTAAAGATTAATACCACTAAGATTAGGACAAGGATGAAAGAAATCCTTTAAGAATGTATAGTGAAATTCTTGCTCTAAAACTTAGATGTTTTTACAAATATTACTTCATACTACTAAACATCAATTTTCACAGATACCTAAATAGGATATAGTCAAATAAAGATGAATAAGGAAGATGAGGAAAGTTTATCCTCCATTATACATACAGATCTACTATTATAAAGTCACGCCTTTCAACTTGAAGAATGTATGACAACCTATGAAAGCTTAGTAAACTTGTTCTTCCATAGATAACTAAGAAAAAAATATAAACATATGTCAATTACATGATTGTAAAAACGAATGTAAGAGGAAACCATGCATGTTGCTGGCCTAGAAGAATGCTTTCTAACCCTACAAAGTATGCCATTAAACTAAACCCTTTTAAAAAATCATATTTGATGTAAGTTTCGGTAAGTTCCTTAAATTTATGGTCATCCATAAAAGTTAGTTTGCAAAAATTTGAGGTTATTTTATATATAGAAACCTTTAAAACTTGGAAGAAGTATAAAGGTAGGTATGATACCAAACTTATCAAGATTCAGTTTAAGATATGTCAACCGATACTTGGCCTTCTTCAAAAGCTTAAGGATTTTAAGTAGACTTAAGATTGCCAATAAGCATTCAAATGATTAAAAGATTAATTAAAAAGTCATCTATTATAAATACAAATTATAAGAGAGCCATTATATCTCCATATAGTTGTTTCGAATATAGACCTCACATATATTTTGACTAGGGAAGAAGAAATACATAAAAGCCTATATATTATGTAAGAAATATATTTTAAAGCCTAAATATAAGCTACTTAAGGCTAGTAAGAGCAACATACACATTATTCAACAATGTAAGGAATTAAGGGTCTAGTTTCAGGCTTAAACCAACAACATATGTACTGATCTTCTACTAAGATAATTGCCTTACAAAATAGACTTATTGGAAAGACTTGTTAAATGTTCAATTGATTTAGGGGAATTTGATATTAGGTAGATATTAGAAAGATCCTTAAAATCATAAGTCATAAAATATTTTGTACTTGAAATTTCAATAACCTTAGAAGAACATAAAGCAATTCATGATAACCTTACACCTATAAAAGAATATTCGATATAGACAATGTACACATATAGAGTAATGAGAGAAAAAGTTAGTGAGGTGGGGATACATTTGGAAAGGTCAATAGGAATAATTATACAATACATTGTGAAACACAAATTTAAAACATCAAGAAATGAGGCATGATATGAAGCATTGTTATTCACGTTGAAGTTATACAATGGACATCAAATTAGGTCTATAACCATTAGGTCAAACTCACAACTTTTAATAAACCAACTTAATAATTCTTATAAGGTAAAAGAAGACAAGCTAAAATAGTATAAGGAAAATTTAAGGCAAATATACCCATAATGAGTGTACAAATCAGGTTTGAGTTAGTCCAGCAAGCCCACCAATCTTTTTTACAGGCCTATATACTTCAAGTCTATATAACATGTCTAAAATCTGAGAAAGGTGAGTCTAATTAAGGTATGATCAATCATGTGAGGAGGTAGCGTCCTAATTAAATACCAACTAAGCTACCCAGTTAAGGTTAGATTCAACTCTACTATAGAGAGTTAGTCTAACTATATATAGAAAAGGGACTGCCTATAAAAAGGAGTTACCTAAGGTAAGTTTTTATAACTTTCTTTATTAAGCACAAATAATGATTTTCTTAGCGTACTTAGCACTGTTTATCTTTAATATTTTAAGCATGATAATGTCTTTACTAAGAACGCCTCCAGTCTATTAATAATTATTTTCATAAGTTCACTAAGTTGAAATCATTCCATTATGCCTGCCACAATTCAATATACAACATTAGGCACTATTTATAATAACACGAGTCAAATCTTCTTATATTCTTACTTAATAAAAATCTCAAGATATTTTAGCTATCACCATCCTAGGAAAGAATAATAAACATTAACCAAAGTATCCTTAAGAACCTAGGGACCAAATGGTTGAAATTTTGATGACATGAGAATAAATGGGATAAGTATGACAATAAAGGTAGCAAATAAGCCCTTCATCTTATAATCACCATTAAAAGAACCATCCATACCCTATAATCTTGAACCTTAGGCCCACAATTTACAACCACTTTTAATAGAGCCTCATTAAACTCTATAACTTTATACCTTTGCCAATCAAGTATGAAGCCTAGGGGATAAATTTGATAATTGACATCCTTTTACTACTTTACTGAGATATTAATAATCAAAGATAAGATGTTAATCATGAATATATATGATAAGGTATATAACCGTGTTAGGGATGAAAATGTTAGGTTAACCTGACATCGTTGTCAATTATCTAAAGATCTATCAAGCTCAATCTAAACAATCAAAGTTGGGTGTCAAAACCATCATGTAGACAATGACGAGTCAATATTTTTAGGCTTTTAAACTGATCTTAGGCTTGAGCCTGACTTAAAGCCTAGTTAACTCAAGTTTGGTTCGTTAACTTGATTGAGGTCAAGCTTTATTGGGTCAATATTACTAAACTTAGACCCTGTCAACCATATGCACCATTATAATAAACTGATAAACCATAAGGTGTAACCAATGTCATAAAATGCCAAACCGTCTTTTCCACCGTAATGGGTAAAATGTGATCATGGTTGCTTCTTACCCTGATAGCTGCTTTCCAATAATAAGTTATAGATTCATATCACACTTAGACAATAATAAATGTTATCCTTAAGACTCTATTTATTTACGATATCAATAACTTAGAGTGTGGAAGAAAGTCTGAGGGATTATCTCTAATTCTTTAGTTTTAGAACTACTTAAATATTCAACCTTAATGCTAGAGCAACAATTACAACCTTTATGAATTGAATCAAACCTTAGCAATCCTTATGGAATTCAAAGGAAAAAAAAACCTGAAAGTTTTAAGGAGGTACATATTAAGGCATAAAATTATATATAGTTGGAAGATGCAAAATGCAATATGAGAATCCCTACCAAAAAGTATAATGAAAATAAGAAAAAAGGTATATCTTTAGTTAATGAATTTGAGAAGAAGAACCCAAAGACAAATAGATCAAAAGGAAAAAATAAAGTGACCTTAAGGAAGAAATCCTTAAATTTAATACGTCACTCTATAGTTTTGTTGACTTCATCATTGTTAATGACTTGGTAAAAGAACCAAAAAGAATGACCACCACTCTGATTAAAAATGATAAAGCATATACTTTCACTACTATAAGGATATCAAACATAACACAAAGAATGTAAAATCATTAAAAGGGTAGCCAATAACATATAAAAATAAGGAAGATTGATCATTTCTTAAAAGGAAATTATAGGGATGATAGAGTAAAGGATGGATAAAGGAGACCTCAAGGAAAGTTAAGAACTAGGAAACCTGATAAGGAAGCACTCCTTACCTAAAGGGTTATATATATGGTAATTAGAGGCAATAGAAGGGAGTTAAAATCATAATAAAAAAGCACTATAAGAGGAGAGCCATAACAAGTAACCTAATTATACCAACATTAATAAAATAATGATGGTTTTTGAGAGCACCTTTAAAGAAGCAGACAATAGGTCCATTATCAACCCTTATGTAGATTATATAGTTGTAACCTTGTCTATTGCTAACTCTTTAATCAAATGGATTTTGCAAATATAGGAAGCGCAATCAATATCTTATTTTATGATGCCTTTAATGAGATAAGCATCCTAATGATTAAACTAAGACATGTTATCTCACCCTTGACTAATTTTAGGGGTGACCAAATATTTATAGAGGGAAAGATATCTTTGCCCAAGATATTAAGAACAAAGTTAAAGTATATTAGTAATATGATGGAGTCTATATAGTAAGCATACCTTTTACATATAATTTTACAATTGATAGGCCATCCTTATGTGCAGCATCAACAATACTTTCACCTTATTAACTCATTATAAAGTTCCTAACTTTGAATGGACTAAATGAGGCATTTCATGTTGGGTCCGTGTTTTACGTACCGGGGCGAACTGGGCCCCGCATACCTCAAGTTTGCACGCGACCACAACTTGGTATTGTCCTCTTTGGTACTC
>JANZXP010089810.1:0-23448 GCA_027576715.1 Erythroxylum flavicans
ATCAAAATAAGCTGTTGGCACGGTTGCTTGGCACTTTAGGTGGCAAAAACAGTTCGTTGGGCACCTTCAATGGAAAAACAACTCGTTAGCACACTTTTGGTAGGCAAAATAGCCTGTTGGCACACCTTCGGTGTGCAAAACAACCCGTTGACAAAGTGGCTAGGTGCCTTCGATGGGAAAAACAGTCCATGGGGCACCTTCGGTGGGAAAACAGCCCGTTGGTGCATTTTTTGTGGCCAAAACAGCTCGTTGGCATAGTTGCTAGGCACTGTTGGTGGGAAAAACATTCCATTGGGCACCTTTGGTGGGAAAAATAGCTAGTCAGCACACCTTTGGTAGACGAAATAGCCCGTTGGCACACCTCCGATGGATAAAACAGTCTGTTGGGAAAGTCACTAGCCACCTTCGGTGGGAAAAACAGTCCATAGGGCATCTTTATTGGGATAAACAACTAGTTGCCACACATTTGGTTGGCTAAATAGCCCATTGGCATGGTCGCTAGGTGCCTTAGGTGAGAACAACAGCCTGTTCGCGTACCTTTGGTTGGCAAAACAACTTTTTGGAACACTTTCAGTAGGCAAAACAGCCTGTTGGCACACCTTCAGTGGGCAAAATAGCTCATTGTCATGGTCTCTAGGCACCTTAGGTGGCAAAAACAGTCAGTTAGGCACCTTCGATGAGAAAAATTACCCTTGCCACACCTTCGGGAGGCAAAACAATCCGTTGGCACATCTCTGGTGGTCAATAAAGCCTGTTTTCATAGTCATTAGGCATCATTGGTGGGAAAAATAGCTCGATGGCATGTCTTTTATAGGCAAAAGAGCACGTTCACATACCTTTGGCAGGTAGAACAGCCCGTTTGCACATCTTCAGGTCGTAAAAAAGCTCGTTGGTATGATGTCTAAGTAACTTTGATGGGAAAAATAGCCCGTTGGGCACCTTTGGTGGGAAACACATCTTGTTGGCATATCTTTAATGGGCAAAACAGCTCATTGACACAGTCGCTAGGAACCTTTGGTGGGAAAAATAACCCATTAGCACACCTTTGGTGCGAAAAACAACACATTGGAACAATCGATAGACACCTTCAATGGACAAAATAGCACATTGACATGGTCGCTAGGCACCTTCCATGGGTAAAACTGCCCCTTGGCACACCTTTCATGAGATAAACAACACGTTGGCACACCTTGGGTGGGGAAAACAACCCGTTGGCACACCTCTGATGGGAAAAACAACACGTTGGCATCGTTGCTGGGGACCTTCATTGGGAAAAAGAGCTCATTACCACACCTTTGGTAGGAAAAACAGCACGTTGGCAGGACTGATAGGTACCTTTGGTGTGAAAAATAGCCCATTGGGCACCCTCAGTGGGAAATACAGCTCATTGGCACACCTTTGGTGGGGAAAATAGCCAGTTGGCATGGTCACTAGGCATCTTCGAAAGGAAAAATAGTCCATTGGGCACCTTTGGTGGGAAAAATAACACGTTGGCACACCTTCGGTGGGAAAAATAGCCTATTGACACACCTTGGGTGGGAAACACAATCCATTGGCACACCTTCGATGGGCAAAAGAGCCCGTTGGCAAAGTCACTACTGCCTTTAGTGGGAAAAACAGTTTGTGAGGCACCTTTGGTGGGAAAAATAGCCCGTTAGCACACATTTGGTGGCCAAAATAGCCCACTGGCATGGTCGCTAGGCATTTTAGGTGGGTAAAACAACCCATTGGTACAACTTCGGCAGGTAAAACAACTTGTTGGCAAACCTTCGATCCACAAAACAACCATTTGGCACACCTTCGGTGGGAAAAATAACCTGTTGGCAGAATCATTAGGCACCTTCGGTGGGAAAAATAATGCGTTGCCAAAGTTGCTAGGCACCTTAGGTGGTAAAAACAGTTAGTTGGGCACCTTGGCCAAAAAAATAGCCCATTGGCACACCTTTAGGAAGAAAAACAACCATTTGGGACAGCTTCGATGGGCAAAACAACTCGTTGGTACGGTCGCTAGGCACCATCAGCTGGAAAATAGCCCGTTGGGCACCTTGAGTGGGAAACATAGCCTATTAGCATGATCTATAGGCTCCTTTAATATGAAAAATAGCCCACTAGCACAGTAGCTGGGCACCTTTGTTAGGAAAAAGAACTCGTTGGCACGCCTTCGGTGGGTAAAACAACCCGTTGGCAAAGTTACTAGGTGTTTTCGATGGGAAATAGCCCATTGGCACCCATTTAGAGCCAAAATAGCCCGTTGGCACGGTCAGTAAGCACATTAGGTGGCAAAAATAGTCCGTTGGCCACATTCGGTGGAAAAATAGACCATTGGCATACCCTTGGTAGGCAAAACAGCTCGTTGGCACACCTTCGGTGGGTAAAATGACCCGTTGGCAAAATCGTTATCTGCCTTTGATGGGAAAACAGTCCTTGGGGCACCATCAGTGGCTAAAAGAACTCATTAGCACAATTGTTAAGCATCTTTGATAGGAAAAAACAGTCCTTGGTGGACATTCGTTGGGAGAACAACCTATTGGTACACCTTTCGGGAGGCAAAACAACCTGTTGGCACACCTTTAGAGGGAAAATAACCCGTTGGCACACCTCCGGCGGGTAAAACAGCCTATTAGTAGAGTCACTAGCTACCTTCGGCAGGAAAAACAATCTATGGGGCATCTTTTTTGGGATAAACAGTCGATTGGCACACATTCGGTGGGCAAAATAGCCTATTATCATGGTCGCTAGGTGCCTTAGGTGGGAACAACAACCCGTTGGCCCATATTTGGTTAGCAAAATAGCTAATTGGCACTTCTTCGGTAGGCAAAATAGCCCATTGGCACACCTTCAATGGGCAAAACAACCAGTTGGTATGGTCTCTAGGCACCTTTGGTGGGAAAACAATCCGTGGCGAACATATGACGAGAAAAATAGCCTGTCTGTATGGTCATTAGGCACCTTAAGAGGCAAAAACAGTCAGTTGGGCACCTTGGACAGGAAAAACAGTCCTTGTCACACCTTCGGGAGGTAAAACAACTCATTGGCACACCTTCAGTGGGCAAAACAACTTGTTGGCAGGGTCACTAGGCACCTTTAATGGGCAAAATAGCCCGTTGGGCACCTTCGATAAGAATCACAACCTGTTTGCTCTCCTTCGTTGGGCAACACAGCTTGTTGGCAAGGTCGCTAGGTGCCTTAAGTGGGGAAAATAGTCCGTGGGGCATCTTTGATGAGAAAAATTATCCGTTGGTGTAAATTCGATAACAAAAATAAATTGTTGGCACGATCACTAGGCACCTTAGGTGTCAAAAATAGTCCGTTGGGCACCTTCGATGGGAAAACAACCCGTTGGCACACTTTTGGTAGGCAAAACAACTCGTTAGCACACCTTCAGTAGGTAAAACATCCCGTCAGTAAAGTCACTAGGTGCCTTCGATGGGAAAACAGTTCGTGGGGCACCTTTTGTGGGAAAAACAACCCGTTGGTGCACTTTTCATGGCCAAAACAGCTCATTGACATAGTTGCTAAGCACCTTAGGTGGGAAAAACATTCTGTTGGGCAACTTTGGTGGGAAAAACAGCCCGTTGGCATAACTTTTGTTAGTAAAACAACCCGTTGACACACCTCCGATGGGTAAAATAGCCTATTGGGAAAGTCACTAGCTACCTTTGGTGAGAAAAAAGTCCATGGGGCATCTTTGTTTGCAAAAATAGCTTGTTGGTACACATTCGGTAGCCAAAATAGCCCATTGGCATGGTCGCTAGGCATCTTAGGTGGGAACAACAACCTGTTGGTGCACCTTTGGTTGACAAAACAGCCAATTGGAACACCTTTGGTAGGTAAAACAGCCCATTGGCACACCTTCAGTGGGCAAAACAGCCCATTGGCAAGGTTGCTAGGCATCTTCGGTGGAAAAGTAGTCCGTGGCGAATGTTCGGTGGCAAAAATAGCCTTTTGCCACACCTTTAAGAGGCAAAACAACTCGTTGGCACAGCTCTGGTGGGTAATAAAGCCAATTGTCATAGTCACTAGGCATCTTCAGTGGGAAAAACAACTTGTTCGCACATCTTTTATAGGAAAAAGAGCATGTTCGCACACCTTTGGTGAGCAGAACAGTCTGTTGGCACTTCTTTGGTGTACAACATAGCGAGTTGGCACAATCGCTAAGTAACTTTGATGGGAAAAATAGCCCGTTGGGCACCTTTGGTGGGAAACACAGCTTGTTGGCACACCTTTGATGGGCAAGATAGCTCGTTGACACGGTCATTAGGCACCTTTGTTAGGAAAAATAACCCATTGGCACATCTTTGGTGGGAAAAACAACACATTGGCACAATCGATAGGCAGCTTCGGTTGACAAAATAGCACACTGGCATGGTCACTAGGCACCTTTGGTGGGTAAAACTGCCCCTTGGCCCACCTTTAGTTGGATAAACAACACATTGGCAAACCTTGGGAGGGAAAAATAGCTTGTTGGCAACTTTGATGGAAAAAACAATACGTTAGCATGTTGGCATCATTGCTGGGGACCTTTAGTGGGAATAATAGCCCATTATCACACATTCGGTAGGAAAAACAATATGTTGGCACGACCGATAGGCACCTTCGGTGTGAAAAATAGCCCGTTGGGCACCCTTGATGGGAAACATAGCCCGTTGACACATCAAAGGTGTGCCAAACAGCTAGTTGGCATGGTCACTAGCACCTTCAATGGGAAAATAGTCCGTTGGGCACCTTCGGTGGGAAAAACAACATGTTGGCACACCTTTGGTGGGAAAAATAGCCTGTTGGTACATCTTTGGTGGGAACGAAAGTCCATTGGCACACCTTTGACGAGTTAAACAACCCGTTGGAAAAGTTGCTAGCTGCCTTCGATGGGAAAAACAGTTTGTGGGGCACCTTTAGTGGGAAAAACAGCCCATTAGCAAACATTCGTTGGCCAAAATAGGCCATTGGCATGAACGCTAGGCACTAAAAGTGGGTAAAATAGCTCGTTGGCATACCTTCAACACGCAAAACAACCTGTTGGCAAAGCTTTGATCTGCAAAATAACCATTTGGTACCCCTTTGATGGGCAAAATAACCCATTGGCATAGTCATTAAGCACCTTCGGTGGGAAAAATAGTCCGTTGGCATGGTCATTAGGCACCTTAGGTGGCAAAAACAGTTAGTTGGGCACCTTTTGTCGAAAAAACAGCCCATTTGTACATCTTCAAGAAGAAAAACAACAATTTGGCATAACTTCGGTGGGAAAAACAACTTATTGGTATAGTCGCTAGGCACCTTCCATGAGAAAATAGCCAGTTGGGCACCGTGAGTGGGAAACATAGCCTATTGGCACGATGTATAGGCACTTCAGTGGGAAAAATAGCCCACTACCCTAGTAGCCAGGCACCTTTGCTAGTAAAAATAGCTCGTTGGCATACCTTTGGTGGGCAAAACAACCCGTTGGCAAAATTGTCAGGTGCTTTTGGTAGGGAAAATAGCCCATTAGCAACCATTTGGGGGGTCAAAATAGCCCATTGGCACGGTCGCTAAGCATATTAGGTGGCCAAAATAGTCTGTTGGGCACAACTTTGGTGTGCAAAACCACCCATTGGCATGATCGTTAGGCACCTTCGGTGGGGAAAACATGTCATGGGAGACATTTAGAGGGGAAAAATAGTCTGATGGCATGGTCGCTAGCCACCTTAGGTGACAAAAACTGTTAGTTGGGCAACTTCAATAGAAAAAACAACTCATTGGCACACCTTCAAGAAGAAAAATAGCAATTTAGCTCAACTTTGGTGGGCAAAATAGCTCGTTGGTACGGTTACTAGGCAACTTCGGTGGGAAAATAGCCCGTTGGGCACCTTGAGTGGGAAACATAGCCCGTTGGCACAATCTATAGGCACTTCAGTGGGAAAAATAGCCCGTTGGCATTATAGCCAGGCACCTTCACTGGGAAAAACAACTTGTTGGCATACCTTTAATGGGCAAAACAACCCGTTGGCAAAGTCGTCAGATGCTTTCGGTAGGGAAAATAGCCCACTGGCACCCATTTGGGGGCCAAAATAGCCCGTTGGCATAGTCACTAAGCACATTAGGTAGAAAAAACAGTCTGTTGGGCACAACTTTGGTGTGCAAAACCACCCGTTGGCACAATCGTTAGGCACCTTCGGTGGGAAAAACTTATCATGCTGGATATTCAGTAGGAAAAATATCCCATTCACACGATCGCTAAGCTCCTTAGGTGTCAAAAATAGTTAGCTGGGAACCTTCGACGAGAAAAACAGCCTTTCGGCACACCTGTGAAGCAAAATAGCCCGTTGACACAACTTTAGTAGCCGAAACAGCCCGTTGGTATGGTCCCTAGGCACCTTAGGTAGGCAAAGTAGCCCGTTTGGCACCTTTAGTGGGAAGCATGGCCCGTGGGCTCACCTTCAGTGGGAAAAACAACCCATTGGCAAAGTTGCTAGTTGCTTTCAATGGGAAAATAACCTTTTTGTGGGGAACCTTTGGTGGGAAAAACAGACTGTTGGTACATTTTCGGCAGTCAAAACAGCCCATTGGTTGTTAGGCATTTAAGGTAGGAAAAACAGTTTGTTGGGCACCTTTAGTAGGAAAATAGCTCGTTGGCATAACTTTGATAGGCAAAATAGCTCGATGGCACACCTCCAGTGGGCAATACAGCCCGTTGGCACGATCACTAGGCACCTTCAGTGGGAAAAATCACTCGTTGCCACATATTTGGTAGGCAAAAGGGCCCGTTGTCACACCTTTAGTGGGAAAAACAACACATTGGCAATCCTTTGGTGGGAAAAACAGCCTATTGGCACACCTTCGATGGGAAAAGCAGCACGTTGGCACATTTGCACAATCGCTAGGCACCTTCGGTGGGTAAAAGAACACATTGGCTCTATCAATAGGCATCATCAGTGGGCATAATAACCCCTTGTCATGGTCACTAGGCACTTTAGGAGGGAAAAACAGTCCGTTGGGCACCTTTAGTGGGAAAAACAACACATTGGCACACCTTCAGTGACAAAAAGAGCCTGTTGACACACCTTTGGCGAGAAACACAACCTGTTGGCATATAGCCTTTTCGAAAAATAGCCCATTGGCTCACCTTCAATGGGAAAAATATCACATTGGCACATTGGCATAGTCACTTAGAACATTCGGTGGGAAGAACTGCCTATTGGAACACCTTTGACATGAAAAGCAAGACGTCGGCTGGTTGACACAATCGTTAGGCACCTTTGGTGGGGAAACCAGCCCATTGGCACACCTTTGGTGGGAAAAGCAGCAAGTTGACACGGTCAATAGGCACCTTCAGTGGGTAAAATAGCATGTTTGCATGGTCGATGGGCACCTTAGGTGGGGAAAATAGTCTGTTGGGCATCTTTGGTGGGAAAAACAGCATATTGGCACACCATTAGTGGGAAACATAGCCCGTTGGCATACATTTGGTTGAAACACAACCCGTTGGCAAACCTTTAGTGTGCAAAACAGCCCGTTGGCGAAGTTGCTAGCTTCATTCAGTGGGAAAAACAGTCTGTGGGGCACTTTTTGTGGGAAAAACAGCCCATTGTCACACATTCAGAGGCCAAAATAGCCCGTTTGCATGGTTGCTAGACACCTTAGGTGTGAAAAACTGCCTGTTGGCACACCTTTGGTAGGCAAAATAGCCTATAGGCACACCTTCGATAGGAAAAACAGCCCGTTGGTACACCTTCAATAGGCAAAACAGCCCTTTGGCATGGTCGTTAGGCACCATCAGTGGGAAAAACATGCTGAGAAAGACATTCGGGTGGAAAATAGCTTGTTAGTACTGTCACTAGGCACCTTCGGTGGGTAAAATAGCCCGTTGGGAACCTTCGGTGGGAAGCACAGCCCGCACACCTTCGATGGGCAAAACAGCCCATTAGCAAAGTCACTAGGTACTTTCGGTGGGAAAAATAGTGCGTAGGCAACTTTGATGGAAAAACAACCCATTGGCATACCTTCGATGGGAAAAGCAGCAAGTTGGCATGGTCGATAGGCACCTTCGGTGGGTAAAATAGCATGTTTACATGGTTGCTAGACACCTTAGGTGGGAAAAACAATCCGTTAGGCACCTTTGGTGGGAAAAACAACATGTTGGCACACCTTTGGCAGGAAACACAACCTGTTGGCACACATTCCGTGGAAAACACAACCCATTGACACACCTTCGATGGGCAAAACAGTCCATTGGCAAAGTTGCTAACTTCCTTCGGTGGGAAAAACAGTCCATAGGGCACCTTTGGTGGGAAAAATAACTAGTTGTCACACATTCAGAGGCGAAAATGGCCCACTGGCATGGTCGCTAGACACCTTCGTTGTGAAAAACTACATTTTGGCACACCTTTGGTAGGCAAAATAGTCTATAGGCACACCTTCGATAGGAAATAGAACCAGTTGGCACACCTTCGGCGGGCAAAATAGTTAGTTGGCCCAGTCGTTAGGCACCTTCGGTGGGAAAAACATGCTGTGATAGACATTCAATTGGAAAATAGCTTGTTGCTACTGTCGCTAGGTACCTTCAATGGGCAAAATAGCCCATTGGGCACCTTTGGTGGGAAACACAACCCATTAGCACACCTTTGATGGGTAAAACAGACCATTAGCAAAGTTACCTAGTGCTTTCGGTGGGAAAAATACTATGTAGGCAGCTTCGATGGGAAAAAAGTCAGTTTACGCATATTTAGCGGAAAAAATAGCCCATTGGCATGGTCATTATGCACATTAGATGGCAAAAAAAGTCTGTTGGATATATTCGGTGGAGAAACAACTCATTGGCACAGGTAGACAAAATAGTCTATTGGCACATTTTTGGTAGGCAAAATAGCCCATTGTCGAAGTCACTAGGTGCTTTCGATGGGAAAAATAGTATGTGGGGCAGCTTCGATGGGAAAAGGAGCTCGTTGATGCAATATTGGTGGACAAAATGGCCCGTTGGTTTGGTCGCTAAGCACTTTAGGTGGGAAAATTAATTTAATGGGCACCTTCAGTGGAAAAAATAGCCCATTGTTACACCTTCGGTAGGCAAAACAGCCTGTTGGCAGACCTTCAGTAGCAAAAATAACACTTTGGCAATCCTTCAGTAGGAAAAACTACCGTTGGCAGACCTTCGATGGGAAAAGCAGCACGTTGGTACAATTGCTAGGCACCTTCGGTGTAAAAAATAACACGTTGGCACCTTTAGTGGATAGAATAGCAAGTTTGTATGGTCGCTATGCACCATCGTTGGGAAAACAACTAGTTGGCACACCTTTGGTGGGAAAAACAACATTTTGGCATGTCTTGGGTGGGAAAAACTACCCGTTGGAAAACTTTTGACGTGATAAACAACACATAGGCACGTTAGCATTGCTGGGCACCTTCAGTGGGAGAAGCAACTTATTGAAACACCTTCGGTGGGAAAAACAGCTCGTTGGCATGGTAAATAGGCATCTTCGGTGTGAAAAATAGCCCGTTGGGCACCCTCGGTTGGAAATAGAACCCGTTGTCACACCTTCAGTGGGCAAAACAGCTAGTCGGCAAAGTCACTAGGCACCTTCGGTGGAAAAAACAATCCGTTGGGCACCATCATTGGGGAAAACAACAAGTTGGCACACCTTTGAAGGGAAAAACAACCTGTTGGCACACATTCGATGGGAAACACAGTCTGTTGGCACACCATTGGTGGGCAAAACAACCTGTTGGCAAAGTCACTAGCTACTTTTGATAGGAAAAATAGTCCATGGGGCACACATGCAGCAGACAAAAAACCTATTGGCATGATTGTTGGGCACCTTAGGTGCGTAAAATAGCCCGTTAGCACACCTTCGGTAGGCAAAACAGCCCGTTGGCACACCTTTCGTTAGTAAAACATCCCATTGGAACAACTTCGATGGGCAAAATAACCCGTTGGTACAGTTGTTAAGCCCCTTCAATGGGAAAAACATGTTGTGACGGACATTAGGTGGGAAAAATAGGCTATTGGCACAGTCGCTAGGCACCCTACATGGCAAAAATAGTTAGTTGAGCACCTTCGGTGGGAAAGAAAAGCTCATTGGTACACCTTCAGAAAGAAAAATAGCCCATTGGTGCACCTTCGGTGGGCAAAACATCTTGTTGGTACGGTCGCTACGCACCTTCAGTGGGCAAAATAACCCATTGGGAACCTTCGATGGGAAATGCAACCCGTTGGGACACCTTCGATGAGCAAAATAGCTAGTTGGCACAATCACTAGGCACCTTCAGTGGGAAAAACAGTCCGTTGGGTACCGTCGGTAGGGAAAACAACACGTTGGCACACCTTCGGTGGGAAAAACAACCTGTTGGCACACCATTGCTAAGAAATGTAGTCTGTTGGCATACCAATAGTGGGCAAAATAACCCATTGGAAAAGTAACTAGCTGCTTTCGATAGGGAAAACAGTCTATGGGGCACACATTTGGTAGACAAAAAAGCCCATTGGCATGGTTGTTAGGCACCTTAAGTGTGTAAAATAGCCCGTTAGCACACTTTCAGTAGGTAAAACAGCCCGTTGGCACACCTTTGGTTAGCAAAACAGCCCATTGGAACAACTTTGATGGGCAAAATAGCCTTTTGGCACAGTTGCTAAGCACCCTCGATGGGAGAAACATGTTATGACGGACATTCGATGGGAAAAATAGGTTGTTGGCAAAGTTGCTAGGCACCTTAGGTGGCAAAAATAGTTAGTTGGGCACCTTCAATGGGAAAAAAGCTCATGGGCACACCTTCAGAAAGAAAAATAGCCCGTCGGCGCACCCTAGGCGGGCAAAACATCCCGTTGGTATGGTCGCTAGGCACCTATTGTGGGCAAAATTGTAACATCCCCAAAAATAGCCCATTGGGCATCTTCGGTGGGAAACACAACCCGTTGGCATACCTTCGGTAGGAAAAACAACATGTTGGCAAGGTCGATAGGACCTTTGGTGGGACAAATAGCCTGCTGACACGGTAGCCAAGCATCTTAGATGGGAAAAATAGCCTATTGGCATACCTTCTGTGGAAACAATAACACTTTGGCAATCCTTTGGTAGGAAAACTACCTGTTGTCACACCTTTGATGGGAAATGCAACACATTGGCATAAACGCTAGGCACCTTTTGTGGGAAAACCAGTCCATTAGCTCACCTTCAGAAGGAAAAACAACACGTTGACACGGTTGATTGGCACTTTTGATGGGTGAAATAGCCCGTTGGCACGGTCGCTAGGCTCCTTAGGTGGGAAAGATGTCCGTTGGGCACCTTTGGGTGGAAAAGCAGTAAGTTGGTGCATCTTCGGTGGGAAAAACAACCTGTTGGCACACCTTCGGTGGTAAACACAACCTGTTGGCACACTTTTGGTAGGCAAAATAGCCCATTGGCAAAGTCGCTAGCTGCCTTTGGTGGAAAATACAGTCCATGGGGCACCTTTGGTGGGAAAAACATCTCATTGGTCACATATTTGGTGGCAAAAATAACCCGTTGGCAAGGTCGCTAGGCATCTTAGGTGGGAAAAACGGTCTGTTGGCACACCTTCGGTTGCAAAACAGCCTATTGGCACACCTTTGGTACACAAAACAGCCCGTTGGTACAACTTTGGTGTGCAAAACCACCCGTTGGCATGATCATGAGGCACCTTCGGTAGGCAAAACAGCTTGTTGGCACACCTTTGGTTGCTAAAATAGCCCATTAACATAACTTTGGTGGGCAAAATAGCATGTTGGCACATTTGTTCGGCACCTTCAGTGAAAAAACAATTCTTGGCAGATATTTGGCGAGAAAATAGCACGTTGGCACATGTTAAGGAGGCAAAACAACTAGTTGGCATACCATCGGTGGGCAAAATAGCTCATTGGTATAGTTGTTAGGCACCTTTGGTGAGTAAAATAGGCCGTTTAGCACCTTCAGTGGGCAAAACAACCCTTTGAAAAAGTTTCTAGGTTCTTTCGACAAAAAAACAGCCTGTGGGGTAGCTTCGGGGGGAAAAATAGGTCATTGGCATGGTCCCTAGACACCTTAGGTGGCAAAACAGTAGCTTGGCCACCTTTGGTGCAAATATAGCCCGTTGGCACACCTTCAGTAGGCAAAACTACCCGTTGGCACACTTTCAATAGGCAAAACTACCCGTTGGAATGATCTCTAGGCAAGTTCGCCTGGAAAAATAGCTCGTTGGGCACCTTTGGTGGGAAACACAGCACATTGGCACACCTTCGGTGGAAAAAAACAGCCTGTTGGCACACCTTTGGTGGGAAACACAGCCTGTTGACAAACCTTCAGGGGTAAAATAGCTAGTTAGCAAAGTCACTAGTTGCCTTCGGTGGGAAATACAGTCTGTGGAGCACCTTTCGTGTTAAAAACAACCTGTTGGCACACATTTCACAGCCAAAATAGCCTATTGGCATGGTTGCTAGGCATCTTAGGTGGGAAAAAGGGGGTCTGTTGGCACACCTTCAGTTGCAAAACATCCTATTGACATACCTTCGGCAAGTAAAACAGCCCGTTGGCACAACTTTGATGTGTAAAACCACCCGTTGGTACAATCATTAGGCACCTTCGGTGGGAAAACTTGTCATGGTGGATATTCAGTGGGAAAAATAGCTCGTCGACGTGGTCACTAGGCACCTTTGGTGTCAAAAACAGTTAGTAGGGCACCTTCGGTAAGAAAAACAGCCTTTTGGCACACCTTTGGGAAGAAAAATAGCCCGTTGACACAACTTTGGTGGCCAAAATTGCCCATTGGTATGGTCGCTGGGCACCTTTGGTGGGCAAAGTAGCCGATTTAGCACCTTAGGTGGGAAGCATAGCTCATGGGCCCACCTTCAGTGTGTAAAACAGCCCGTTGGCAAAGTTACTAGCTGCTTTCTGTGGGAAAATAGCCCTTTAGGGCCCATTTCGGAGCTAAAATAACCCATTGCCACAGTCACTCAGCATATTAGGTAGCAAAAACAGTCTGGTGGACACATTTGGTGGAAAAATAGACCATTGGCACACCTTTGGTAGGTAAAACAGCCCGTTGTCACACCTTCAGTGGGCAAAATGACCCGTTGGCAAAGTTGTTAGCTAGCTTTGATGGGAAAACAGTCCATAGGGCACCTTCAGTGGGCAAACACAACTCATTGGCATGATTGTTAGGTACCTTCGGTGGGAAAAACAGTCTGTGGAAGATATTCAGTGGGAAAATAGTTCGTTGGCATACCGTTGGCACGATTGCTAGGTATTTAAAGTGGGAAAAGTAGTCTATTGGGCACCTTTAGTGGGAAAATAGCTCGTTCGCATAACTTCGGTAGGCAAAATAGCCCGATGGCACACCTCCAATGGGCAATACAGTCCGTTGGCACGGTCGCTAGGCACCTTCGATGGGAAAAACCGCTTGTTGTCACATTTTTTGGTAGACAAAAGAGCCCATTGGCACACCTTTAAAGGGAAAAGCAGGTCATTGGCACACCTTCAGTGCACAAAATAGCCCGTTGGCACGATCACTGAGCACCTTCGGTCAAAAAACTGCTTGTTAGGCATGTTCGATGGGAAATACAGCCCGTTGTCACACCTTCGATAGGAAAAAAAGCCCATTTGCAAGGTTGCTAGGCACCTTTGGTGTGAAAGATAGCCCGTTGGGCTTGTTCGATGGGAAACTCAGTCCGTTGGCACATTTTTGATGGGTAAAACAACCTATTGACATGTTCGCTAAGCACTTCGGTAGGAAAAACAGCCCGTTAGAACAACTTTTGTGGGAAAAACAACACGTTAGCAATCCTTCGGTGGGAGAAACAACCCATTGACACCCTTTTAGTGGGAAAAGCAACACGTTGGCACATTTGCATGATCGCTCGGCATGTTCTGTCAGAAAAATGGCACATTGGCACGATCGATAGGCATCATCAGAGGGCAAACTAGCCTGTTGGCATGTCGCTAGGAACTTTAGGTGGGGAAAACAGTCTATTAGACATCTTCAATGGGAAAAACAACACGTTGGCACACCTTTGGTGGGAAGCAAAGCCTATTGGCATATAGCCCTTTGGAAAAATTGCCCATCGGCTCACCTTCAATGGGAAAAATAGTTCATTGGCAAAGTCACTTAGCACATTCGATGGGAAAAACTCCCCATTGGAACACCTTCAATAGGGAAAGCAACATATCGGCTCGTTGACACAATCATTAGGCACCTTCAGTGGGAAAACTAGCCCATTGGCACACCTTCGGTGGGAAAAGCAGCAAGTTGACACAGTCAATAGGCACCTTCGGTGGGTAAAATAGCATGTTTGCATGGTCGCTATGCGCCTTAGGTGGGAAAAACAGTCCGTTGGCCACCTAAGGTGGGAAAAATAGTAAGTTGGCATACCTTTGGTGGGAAAAGCAGCCTCTTGGCACACATTTGGTGGGAAACACAGCCCGTTGGAACACCTTTGGTCGACAAAACATCCCATTGGCAAAGTCGTTAGCTTCCTTTGGCTGGAAAAATAGTCCGTGGGGCACTTTTGATAGGAAAACACCTCGTTGCCTCACATTCGGAGGCCAAAATAGCCCGTTGGCATGGTCGCTAGACACCTTAGGTGTGAAAAACAGGTCGTTGGTGCACCTTTGATAGGCAAAACAACCTATAGGCGCACCTTCGATAGGAAAAACAGTCCATTGGCAAATCTTTGGTGGGCACAACAGTCCATTGGCACAATCATTAGGCACCTTTGGTGGGAAAAACTTGTTGTGGCAGACATTCGGTTGGAAAAATAACTCGTTGGTATTGTCGCTAGGCACCTTCGGTGGGCAAAATAGCCTGTTGGGCACCTTCGATGGGAAACACAGCCCATTGGCACACCTTTGATGGGCAAAACAGGTCGTTAGCAGAGCCACTAGATGCTTTCAGTGGTAAAAATTGTACGTAGGCAGCTTCAGTGGGAAAAACAACCCATTGGTGCACACTCAATGGCCAAAATAGCCCATTGACATGATCGTTATGGACATTAGGTGGCAAAAATAATCTACTGGACACATTCGGCGAAAAAACAACTCATTGGCACACCTTCGGTAGGCAAAATAGTCTTTTGGCACAGCAAAGTCGCTTGGTGCCTTCGATGGGAAAAATAGTTTGTGGGGCAGCTTCAATGGGAAAAGGAGTCCGTTGGCGCAATTTTGGTGGACAAAACGGTCAGTTCACTTGGTCGCTAGGCACTTTAGGTGGGAAAATAATTCATTGGGCACCTTCAGTGGGAAAAATAACCCATTATCACCCCTTTGGTAAGCAAAACAACACTTTGGCAATCCTTCGATGGGAAAAACTACCAGTTGGCACACCTTCGATAGGAAAAGCAGCATATTGGCATAATCTCTAAGTGCCTTCAGTGGGAAAAATAACCCATTGGCTTAGTCGATAGACACCTTCGGCGGGCAAAATAGCAAGTTCGTATGGTTGCTAGAAACCATCGATGGGAAAAATAGCTAGTTGGCACACCTTTGGTGGGAAAAACAACACGTCGACATATATTGGGTGGGAAAATGGTTAGTACACCTTTGACCTGGTAAATATCACCTAGGCACGTTGGCATTGCTGGGCACCTTCAGTGGGAAAAACAACCCTTTGTAGACCTTCAGTGGGAAAAATAGTGCGTTGGTGGTCAATAAGCATCTTCAGTGTGAAAAACAGCTCATTGGGCACCCTCTGGTGGAAACACAACCCGTTGTCACACTATCGATGGGCAAAATAGTTAGTGGGCACGGTAACTAGGCACCTTTGGTGGGAAAAACAGTCCGTTGGGCACCGTCGCTGGGAAAACAACACGTTGGCACACCTTTGGTGGGAAAAACAACCTGTTGGCAAACCTTTGGTGGGAAACACAGACTGTTGGCACACTTTTGGTAGGCAAAACAGCTCGTTGGTAAAATCGCTAGCTGCCTTTGATAGGAAAAACAGTCCATAGGGCAGACATTTAGTGGACAAAAAAGCCCATTGGTATGGTCGCTAGGCACTTTAGGTGCGTAAAACAGCCCGTTAGCGCACCTTTGGTAGGTAAAACAGTTGTTGGCACATGTTCGGTCAGTAAAACAGCACATTGGCCCAACTTTGATGGGCAAAACAACCCGCTGGCATAGTCATGACGGACATTCAGTTTGAAAAATAGGTTATTGGCACAGTCGCTAGGCACCTTAGGGGGCAAAAATAGTTAGTTGAGCACCTTCGGTGGGGAAAAAAGCTCATTGGCACACCTTTAGAAAGAAAAACCGCCTGTTGGCGAACCTTCGGTTAGTAAAACATCCCGTTGGTATGATCCCAAGGCACCTTCAGCAGGCAAAATAGCCCATTGGGCACCATCAGCGGGAAACATAGCCCGTTCGAACACTTTCGGTAAGAAAAACAGCATGTTGGCAAGGTCAATAGGACCTTCGATGGGACAAATGGCCCGCTGGCGCTGTAGCCAAGCACCTTAGATGGGAAAAACAGCCCGTTGGCACACCTTTTGTGGGAAAAATAACACTTTAGCAATTCTTTGGTAGGAAAACTACCTATTGGCGCACCTTTGATCAGAAAAGCAGCACGTTGGCACAATTGCTAGGCACCTTTGGTAAGAAAACCAGCGCATTCGCTCACCTTTAGAGGGAAAAACAACACATTGACACGATCTATAGGCACTTTCGGTGGGTAAAATAGCCATTGACATGATCGCTAGGCTCCTTAGCTGGGAAAGCTGTCCATTGGGCATCTTCAGTTTGAAAAGCAGTATGTTGGCACACCTTTAGTGGGAAACACATCCTGTTGGCACACTTTCAATAGGCAAAACAACCAGTTGGCAAAGTCACTAATTGCCTTTGATGGAAAATACAGTCCATAGGGCAGCTTCGATGGGAAAAATAGCCCGTTGGCACACATTTGACGGCCAAAATAGCCCATTGACAAGGTCGCTAGGCATCCTATGTGGGAAAAACAGTCTGTTGGTGCACCTTCGGTAGGTAAAACAACCTGTTGGTGCACCTTTGGTGGCTAAAATAGGCCGTTGGCATAACTTTGGTAGGCAACACAGCACGTTGGCATGTTTGTTAGGCACCTTCGATGAGAAAAACAGTCCGTGGCAGATATTCAGTAGGAAAATAGCCCTTTAGAAAAGTCGCTAGGTGTTTTCGATGGGAAAAACAACCCATGGGATAGCTTCGGTGGGCAAAATAGGTTGTCGGCATAGTCACTAGGCACCTTATGTGGCAAAATAGTTCGTTGGGCACCTTCGGTGGAAATACAGCCTATTGGCACACCTTCGATAGGCAAAACAACCCATTGGCACATCTTCGGTGGGTAAAACTACCCGTTGGCATGATTGCTAAGCAAGTTTGACGTGAAACAGAGCTCGTTGGGCATCGTTGGTGGGAAACACAACACACTGGCACACCTTCGGTGGGAAAAATAGCCTATGGGCACACCTTTGGTGCATAACACTACCCATTGACAAGCCTTCGGGTGCGAAAGAACCAGTTGGCAACGTCACTAGTTGCCTTTCGTGTTAAAAACAACCCGTTGGAATAGATTTGACGACCGAAATACCCTGTTGGCAAGGTTGTTATGCATCTTAGGTAGGAAAAATAGTCTGTTGGCACACCTTCGGCTGCAAAATAGCCTATTGAGACACCTTCAGTAGGCAAAACAGCCCGTTGGCACATCTTTGGTGTACAAAACCACCCGTTGGCACGATCGTTAGGCACCTTCAGTGGCAAAACTTCCCATGACAGATATTAGGTGGGAAAAATAGCCCGTTGACATGGTTGCTAGGCTCCTTTGGTGTCAAAAATAGTTAGTTGGGCACCTTTGGCGAGTAAAACAACCATTTGACACACCTTAAGGAAGAAAAATGACTCGTTGACACAACTTTGGTGGCCAAAACAACTCGTTGGTATGGTCACTAGACACCTTCAGTAAGCAAAGTAGCCCATTTGGCACCTTCGGTGGGAAACACAGCTCGTGGGCCCACCTTTAGTTGGCAAAATAGCCTGTTGGCATAGTTGCTAGTTGCTTTCAGTAGAAAAATAGCCCTTTAGCAACCATTTGAGGGCTAAAATAGCCCGTTCGCACAGTCGCTAAGCATATTAGGTGGAAAAAATAGTCTGTTGGTCACATTTGGTGTAAAAATAGACCATTGGCACACCCTTGGCAGGCAAAAAAGCCCGTTAGCACACCTTCAGTGGGCAAAATGAGCTGTTGGCAAAGTTGTTAGCTAGTTTCAACGGGAAAAAATTGTCCGAAGGGCACCTTTTGTGGGCAAAACAACTCATTGGCATGATTTTTAGGCACCTTCAATTGGAAAAAAAGTCTGTGGCAGACATTCGGTGGGAAAACAGTCTATTGGCACACCTTTGGGAGGCAAAATAGCCAGTTGGCACACCTTTGGAGGGAAAACAACCTATTGGCACAACCGCTAGGCATCTTCGGTGGGCAAAATAGCCCATTGGGCACTTTTGATAGGAAACACAGTCCGTTGGCATAGGTTCGATGGGAAAAATAGCCCGTTGAAAAAATTTCTAGGTGCTTTCGGTGGGAAAATAGTTCGTGGGGTATCTTTGATAGGAAAAATAGGTCATTGGCACGATCGCTAGACACCTTAGGTGGTAAAACAGTTTGTTGGGCACCTTTGGTAGAGAAATAGCCTGTTGGCACATCTTTGGCCGGCAAAAAAACCTGCTGGCAAAGTTGCTAGGTGCCTTCGAATGGAAAAACTATTCGTGGGGCACCTTTGTTGGGAAAACAACCTGTTAATACATTTTTGGTGACTAAAACAGCCCGTTGGCACCATTGCTAGGCATTTAAGGTGGGAAAAATAGTCTGTTAGGCACCTTCAGTTGGAAAATAGGTCGTTGGCACAAATTTGGTGGGCAAAATAGCCAAATGGCACACCTCTAGTGGGTAATACAACTCATTGGCACGGTTGCTGGGCACCTTCGATGAAAAAAATGCCTCATTGCCACATCCTTGGTAGGCGAAATAGCCCGTTGGCACGATCACTAAATACCTTCGGTCGAAAAAACTGCTTGTTGGGCATCTTCGGTGGGAAACGCAGCCCGTTGTCACATCTTCGGTGTTCAAAATAGCCCGTTGGCATGGTCGCTAGGCACCTTTGGTGTGAAAGACAGCCCGTTGGGCTTGTTCGATGGGAAACTCAGCCCGTTGGCATATTTTTTATGAGAAAAATAGCCTATTAGAACACCTTTTGGTGGGAATAACATCACATTGGCAATCCTTCAGTGGGAAAAACAATGTATTGGCACAACTTTGATGGGGAAAGCAGCACGTCGGCACATTTGCACATCGCTAGGAACCTTTGATGGGAAAAACAGCACATTGGCATGATCAATAGGCATCATTTGTGGGGAAAATAGCCCATTGGCATGGTCACTGGGCACTTAAGGTAGGAAAAACAGTCCGGTGGGCACCTTCAGTGGGAAAAACAGCACTTTGGCACACCTTTAGTGACAAAAAGAGCCTGTTAGCACACCTTTGGTGGGAAACACAGCCTTTTCGCATATAGCCCTTTGGAAAAATAGCCCAATGGCTCACCTTCAATAGGAAAAATAGCACATTGGCACGTTGGCACAGTCGTTTAGCATATTCGGTGGGAAAAACTGCCCATTGGAACATCTTCGATAGGAAAAGCAACACGTCCACTGGTTGACACAATCGTTAGGCACCTTTAGTGGGAAAACCAACCCATTGGCACACCTTCGAAGGGAAAAGCAACATGTTGACACAGTCGATAGGCACCTTTGGTGGGTAAAATATCATGTTTGCATGGTCACTAGGCACCTTAGGTGAAAAAAATAGTTCGTTGGGCACCTTGGTGGGAAAAACAACACGTTGGCACACCTTTGGTAGGAAAAATAGCTTGTTGTCACATATTTATAGGCCAAAATAGCCCGTTGGCATTGTCGCTAGACACCTTAGGTGTGAAAAATAGCCTGTTGGCATAACTTTGGTAGACAAAACAACTTATAGGCACACCTTCGATATGAAAAACAGGCTATTGGCATGCCTTCAGTGGGTAGAACAGCCCGTTGGCACTATCGCTAGGCACCTTAGGTGGAAAAAATAGTCTGCTGGACACATTTGGTGGAAAAACAACTCTTTGGCACACCTTCGATAGGTAAAATAGTCTGTTGGCACACTTTTGGTCGGTAAAATAATCTGTTGGCACAACTTCAGAGGGAAAAATAGCACGTTGGTATGGTCGATAGGACCTTTCGTGGGACAAATAGCTTGCTGACATAGTAGCCAAGCACCTTAGATGGGAAAAATAGCCCTTTGGCATGCCTTCCATGGGAAAAATAGCACTTTGGCAATCATTTGGTAGGAAAACTACCTGTTGGCACACCTTTGATGGGAAAAGCGGCACGTTGGCACAATCGCTAGGCACCTTTTGTGGGAAAGCCAGTCCATTGGTTCAACTTCGAAGGGAAAAACAACACCTTAACACGATTAATAGGCACTTTGGGTGGGTAAAAAAGCCCTTTGGCACGACCGCTAGGCTCCTTAGGTGGAAAAGATGTCCATTGGGCTCCTTTGGTTGGAAAAACAGTATGTTGATGCACCTTCGATGGGAAAAACAGCCTGTTGGCACACCTTCAATGGGAAACTCATCCCGTTGGCACACTTTTGGGGGGAAAATAGCCCGTTGGCAAAGTCGCTAGCTACTTTTGGTGGAAAATACAATTCGTGAGGCACCTTCGGTGGGAAAAACAGCCCGTTGGCACACATTTGGCAGCCAAAATAGCCCATTGGCAAGGTCGCTAGGCATCTTAGGTGGGAAAACCATCCCATTGTCACATCTTTGGTTGACAAAACAGCCTGTTAACATAACTTTCGTTGCAAAAATAGCCCATTGGCACAACTTTGATGGGCAAAACAACATATTGACATGTTTGTTACGCACCTTCGGTGGGAAATATAGTCCGTGGTAGATAATCGGTGGGAAAATAGCACATTGGCACACCTTAAGGAGGCAAAACAACTAGTTAGCACACCTCCGATGGCAAAATAACCCATTAGTATAGTCACTAGGTAACTTTAGTGAGCAAAATATGTCGTTCGGCACCTTTGGTGGGTGAAACAGCCCTTTGGAAAAGTTGCTAGGTCCTTTCGATGGGAAAAACAGCCCATGGGGTAGCTTTGGTGGGAAAAATAGGTCGTTGGCATGGTACCTAGGCACCTCAGGTCACAAAATAGTTCGTTGGGCACCTTCAGTCAAAATACAGCCAGTTGGCATACCTTCAGCAGGCAAAACAGCCCGTTGGCACACCTTCAATGGTCAAAACTGCTCGTTGGCATGATCGCTAAGCAAGTTCAACGGGAAAAATAGCTCGTTGCACACCTTTGGTGGGAAACATAGCATATTGGCACACCTTTGGTGGGATAAACAGCCTATTGGCACCCCGTTGGTGGTAAAAATAGCCCGTTGACGTACCTTTGGGGGTAAAATAGCCAGTTGGCGAAGTCACCCGTTGCCTTCAGTGGGAAATAAAGTCCATAGGGCACCTTCAGTGTTAAAAACAACCTGTTGGCACACATTTGACGACCAAAATAGCCTATTGGGAAGGTCGCTAGGCATTTTAGGTGAGAAAAACAGCCTATTGACACGCTTTTGGTAGTCAAAACAGCCTGTTCGCATAACTTTGGTGTGCAAAACAATCTATTGGCACGATCATTAGGCATCTTCGGTGGGAAAAACTTGTCATGGCAGTATTCGGTGGGAAAAATAGCCTGTCAACACGATTGCTAGGCACCTTAGGTGTCAAAAATAGTTAGTTCCGTACCTTCGCTAAGAAAAACAGCCTTTTGGCACACCTTCAGGATAAAAAATAGCCCGTTGACACAACTTAGGTGGCTAAAACAACCTGTTGATATGGTCGTTGGGCACCTTTGGTAGGCAAACTAGCCTATTTGGTACCTTCAGTGGGAAGCACAGCTTGTTGGGCCACCTTCAGTGGGCAAAACAGCCCATTGGCAAAGTTGCTAGGTGCTTTCGATGGGAAAATAGCCCTTTAGTGCCCATTCGGCGGCCAAAATAGCCCGTTGGATGGTCGCTATGCACATTAGGTATGTTGGGCACATTTGGTTGAAAAGCAAACCATTGGCACACATTTGGTAGGCAAAACATCCCGTTGGCACACCTTCGGTGGGCAAAATAACCCGTTGATAAAGTCGTTAGCTGCCTTTGATGGGAAAACAGTCTATGGGGCATCTTTGATGGGCAAGACAACTCATTGGCAGTATTTTTAGGTACCTTCAGTGGGAAAAACAGTCCGTGGTGGAAATTCGATGGGAAAGTAGCCCGTTGGTGCACCTTCAGTAGACAAAACAGCCAGTTGCACACCTCTGGTGGGAAAAACAGCCCATTAGCATATCTTCGGAAGGCAAAACAGTCAGTTGGCAGACCTTTGCTGGGCAAAACAACCCGTTGGCGCTCTCGTTAAGCACTTTCAATGGGCAAAATAGCCCGTTGGGCACTTTCGATAGGAAACACAGCCCATTGGCATAGCTTCAGTTTGCAAAGTAGCTCATTGGAAGAGTCACTAGGTGATTTCGGTGGGAAAAACAGTCCGTGGGGCATCTTCGGTGGGAAAAATAGGCCATGGGCAAGGTTGCTAGGCATCTTAGATGGTAAAAAAGTTCGTTGGGCACCTTCGGTGGAAAACAACTTGTTGGCTCACCTTCGCTAGGCAAAACAGTCTGTTGGCACACATTAGGTGGGCAAAATAGCCTACTGGCAACGTCTCTAGGTGCCTTTGATTGTAAAAACTATCTATGGGGCACCTTCGGTGGGAAGAACAGTCCGTTGGTGCACTTTTAGGGGATAGAGTAGCTAGTTGGCATGGTCGTTAGGCACTTAAGGTGGGAAAAATAGTCTGTTGGGTACCTTCAGTAGGAAAAATAGCCCTTTGGCATACCTCTAGTTGGCAATACAGCCCGTTGGTAGGATTGCTAGGTGCCTTCGGTGGAAAAAACAACTCATTGCCACATCATTGGTAGGTAAAAGAGCCTGTTCACCTTTGGTAGGTAAAGCAACCTGTTGGCACACCTTCGGTGCTCAAAAATAGTCCGTTGACACAATCACTAAGCACTTTCGGTCAAAAACTACTCATTGGGCATCACCAATGGGAAACACAACCCGTTGGCACATCTTCGATGGGTAAAATAGCCCATTGGTATGGTCACTAGGCACCTTCGGTATGAAAAACAACCCGTTGGGCATGGTGGGAAACACATCCTGTTGGCACATGTTTGGTGGCCAAAATAGCCTATTGACACGATTATTAGGCACCTTCAGTAGGAAAAAGTATATCATAATCCTAAACCCATTAGGATTATGAAAGCCTAATAAGTTTCGGCCCATATTATATCTTATATAATAAAAGCCCGAAACTTAATTCAATCTAGCCCAATAAATATATCCACATATATTTATTCAGTGCCTAATAAATTAGGCCCAAGAGAATA
>JANZXP010089864.1:0-23418 GCA_027576715.1 Erythroxylum flavicans
TGGTCCTGGGCTTGGAATAGCCAATAGGTATGAGACTGATCTTTGAAGATTGGACCGATCGACCTGTGGGTCATTACGACTGGACTCGGGCCCAACACGATCGACCCGACCAAAGATATTTGCTAATGGCTATTTGATAAGATAATGATAAAAAGCTATGGTCTAGTTTTGTATTGTCTGGGATCACTTTCTATTTGTACTACTACATTCTTGTTTTTTAAGCCATTAATAAGAACCACTCGTTGCTGACATATAATTAAGATATTTGCTGATGGATATTTGATAAGATAATGACAAAAGCTATGGTCTAGTTTTGTACTGTCTGGGATCGCTTTCTATTTGTACTACTACATTCTTGTTTTTTAAGTCATTAATAAGACTTACATTGGTGGGTGATTCTTGGAACAACTGTTAAAAGATGCTTCTTTGTAATCATAAGGTCATAAGTTAAAGTCACAAAAATAACTTTTTTGTAAAGATATAAAAGAAAGGTTGCATACATTATGAAACTCCCAAAACTCCTACAACGTGAAGAATCTTTAGCAATTCTTGTGCTTGAGTAGGTTGGCTATAGTATGACTTAAATTAGAACACCAAAAAATATCTAGTCATTAGTGGAACACAGTGGCAAAAATAAAGTATACATTATGTAAATAATTTATTAAATAATGTAATCTAAAATAAGTCAATACTTTTGACTTAAAGTGGTGATTTGAGACCTTTTACATAAAGTGACTCAGGCTCTATCACTTAAAAATGGATGCTAACTATGTTAAGTTAGACCTTTTAACTTTGACAGCATTACAGAACAAAAAGAAATATGGAGATTGACCTCCACACAGCTCCTTAATATGAACCATCTGTTTGCACCAACTCCTCAAAAGGAACCCCACACCTCCACACAGCTCCTTAATATGAACCATCTGTTTGCACCAACTCCTCAAAAGGAACCCCACACCATCTTTCAGAAGTGGACCATTCTGCATAGTTGTAAGCATCATTGCATGAATTTTGTCTATTTCTGAAATTATAAAAGATTTATGGGCTAAGCACAAGTGAGGAAGCAAACAACTAGTTCATGTGATGTAAGAATCAAATGCCAACAGTAAAAAGTAGATACAGTGACCTTCCACATTTTTGCCCTCTTTTCATCTGTTTTGTCGCTCTCCTTTTGCAGAGTTACAGAAATAGCTACGATTCTAAGGCTCAGACACATACCATCTCTTCTTCCCATTATCTCTTTAATTTGATGCGTTTACCATTTTCTTGGATAATTCCTTCCTTTTCTAGTAACACGACCACTGGGGAAGCTTACATAACACGTTCCAATATAATCACAAAATCATCGAACAAGTGTGTTATCAACAAGTTGTTGTAACCTTAGCCAGCTATACAACTTTTGATGCGGAGACTGATTCAATAATTATTTTATTTTAAATTAAAGATAATTATAGAATGAGTACAATCTAATAATCTCTCCTCCTCCGTGCAAGAGATTTAACATTGGCAACTACTTTTACTTTACTCTTAAAGTGTCGGTGAAGGCGAAACTACTTGTCCTTCGGAGGAACTGATGTTCTGGTTCTGGTAGTGGTGGTGGTCACAGGTTGAAAAATGATGGTCCGTGAGATGATCTGCAGTGGGGTAAGATTATCCAGGTTTCTGTTCACCAGCCCATTAATTGCCACCTGTAAAAGCCTAAACGCAGAATCAGATGTTCACTTAGCCGTCTGCCATTACTCGCCAAGGTGTATCTTTCTCAATAAATGTCTCAGCTGTTACGGTTTTCGCTTTGATTTCTAATCATTTTGTATTTACTGTTAGCTGATAATTTATTATACCGATTGATTTGACTAATGAATAATATCAGCTGTTTATTAAAGATATTTGATAAAATTAACTATTTAGTATTAGCTATTAATGTATAAAATAATTTATGAGGGCATAATTTTAAAAAAATTATAAGGGTATTAATATTATATTTCTTAGTATTTTGTTGAATATTTTTATAAGAATTTGATTTAAATATTTAATTTTATAAAAATTAAGTTTATAACTTTAATAATAATAATAATAATCCAATTTCAAATTTTCTATTAATATGAATGATGCAGCGAGCTATATCATATTAGTATTTTCATATAATATGTATGAATTTTATTATTTAATAAATTAAAAATATCTATAATTATAGTATGAGACAAATACGATATATAGTAGTTATATACTAAAAATATTAATTTGATGTGACTCTTTATGTTCAAAATTTTAATATTATAGTATTTTTAAATGTAAACTAATATTATAAAATTAAATAAAGATTAAAAAGTTTAATCAACCCCTTTATTATATTCTTCCAAACTTCACAACATAATTGTACGATAAAAAAAACCAACTTTAAAAACACACAAAGCAAAAGTAAAGAGTAAAGTGAAGGGCAATATTGTCATTAGGCAAACCACCAACTTCAAAAACTCCTCTTATGAAACTTTTAGAAATCAGCTTATTGAGATTAAATAAATTAACCAATAAATCATTTACCAAACACATCAATAATTTTTTAAGATGATAAAAGACTAACTTTTAGTTAGTAAGCTAAAAAAAAACTGATAAGATGTTTGCCAAACCCTTCATTTGTTTCAATCTTCAATGAGTTTAGTAGCGGTCTCTTTTTTCAGCAGTGAAATTTATACTAGTGAACTCCACATTAAAATTGGAATTCTTATTTCTAAATGAGAACATTTTGAACCACTAGTTTTTCAATGGGGATTTAATAACAAATTAATTCATAATTAGAAACCACTATTTTAATTGTGGTTTAGAGTCTTTATGTGAAAAATAAGTACTTAAAATAATTTCTCTAAAATTCTCATAATTAAATAAAATTTTAACAATTTAGATACAATTTTCCAGTTACAATTATAGTCCCATAGATGAAAAAATTACATCTAAAGTAAAATTTTGAGACTTAAAAACTACATTTAAATATAAATATTTTAGATATTCCAAATGCCTCTTTTAACCTTAAGACCAAAAATTATAATTAAGAACATAAAATTGTTAATCTCTCTCTAAACTTTAAATTAAATTGTCCCTTTTAAATTTTAATTTTTTTATCTTACACAACTAAACTTAAATTTTAATAAAATTTCATATATTAAAAATAAGAGCAAAGAATTCTAATCTTAAGAAAATTCAACTTCCTAATAATATTGTTGTAAGTTTGTTCCTATTTGAGTATCTTATCACTAATAAAAAAGTCATTTTAATAAAAAGGACAATAATAAAGCTAAGATGACAATTTTCATATTGAAAATATCTTTTTTTTATCCAAATTATCAAGAGCATTATTAGTTGGACTTTGTTAAAGTTGACGTGATACACTATTTAGAAATTGACATTTCTCTTTAAATTTGAAAGATTGGCTTGTTAATAAGGCAATTGTTGAAACCCTATGTCTTGTTAGCATAATCATATAAGTATTAACAAAATTTAGTTAATACTTTGACATGTAGATTGTCATAAAGATGATATATCAATAAGAAAAGAAGTCCTGTTAGTAGGCAAGGCACATTGGTACATTCTTAAAGATAGCGAAAATTCTAACAATCAACAAGGATTGACATGTAATTAGTGGAAATTATAAATGAAGGGCATGATTGTACGTGAGAATTGATGATGGTCAGTATAACTAAGTTATGTTAAGTCCAACAATGTGCGAAAGTACTTGACTTTGACGACAAAACTCAAAGGTATGAAATTCTTTGATTTTTCCTATACAGGTTGTCCAGATTGTTACTTAACTTAGTCATGTAACGATGTGATTATATCATGAGTGTGCTTAGATGGATCATGCACCATGGTAACCCCAAATGACTAATCGAAGGCTTATCAAGAAATTTGCTAGTTCAAGAGTCAATTATTTTGATGACATATAAAAATAAAATAAAGAAAGCAATTAAAGAAGTTGGAGCATTACCTAAAATTATAGGAGAAGTGGGAGTACTTCCTATAATTATGAAGGGGGGTCGAGCTTCATTCAAAATCAGGTTCTCCATCTCTTTAGTAGAGTTAATGACTAAAAGTTGCAACTCCTCGTTAAGTTAATGGATTTAATGGAAGTAGCAATTTTTAACTTACGTCTTCCATGAATTCTTATAAACTTTTATAAAGGTAAAATGTTTAGTTGATTTATGAATTATATACATTCAGTCATTTTCATATATATAAAGTTTAAAAGCTTAGGGAGAATGTTTTGTTATAAATAGTTTAAGTAGAGAGTTATTGTAAAAGTTATATTATTTTGTTCATTAGAAATAGCTTAATAAAAGGTTGGTTTATCATATTCCTCTCATCTATTTTTTATAAATACACTTGTGTGGCTGATTGTGAGAGCAACGTTTAAATAAAAGTGAAAGTAAGATGTGCAAAAGTTAAAAGGAATGTTATTCAACAATCACAAAGGAATAATGAGTTAAGTTTTAACATACTTAATATTGACCATGGAACAATGACTTTGAATTGTTTTCTCATTTTTTTATGTCTAGAAAAGTCTCATATTACATGGAGAAAGTTTAAGATCTTTGGTAGAAAGTTTTACTGTAAATAGTTTATCTAGAGAGTTCTTGTGAAAATACGTTACATAGTATTTTGAGGAAGATGTGTCTCAACTTTCTTTTGTTTTATTCGTTATGAATAGCTTAATAAAAGGTTTCTTTTATCGTATTTCTATCTTATACATTTTTAAATTGATTTGTGGATACACTTGTGTGGTTGAGTATGAGAGCAATGTTTGAATAAAAGTGAATGTAAGGTGTGCAAAAGTTATATAAAATGTTGTTTGACGATCATAAAGGAAGACTGAGTTAAGTTTTAGTAGACTTAACTGTGGAACAAGGCCTTTGAAAATTTTCTTATTTTGTTGTGCTTAGAAAAGTTTGATATTACAGATGGTATCAACACTCAAAAAGGATTTCCAATTATTTATGATCAATCTTAGGCAAAAAAAAAATTTGAGTAAAGGATTGCAATAATAAAGGCAATGATTAGTCCGTTAACACCAACATATAAAGAATAGTTCTATTATTGGAACTTTTTAAAGTTTTATGGCATAGCCTTCAAGAAATTTTAAGAGAACTCAAAGGACAGTCAAAAGTTCATGAGGAGATCAGCTATAATTTTTTTGGTATATAAATGTGTGTTGGTATAAAATTAGAGTCAAATCGAGACAACTTTGATGAAAGTTCGAGAATTATATATTTTCAATGGTAAATGAAGTGTTAGAAAACTCAAAATCCTTTTATAATATATAGAGTAATACTTTACAAAGATAAAAGGAGTCGATTAAAAAATGTCAATCACAATAATATACATGGTTAATGATGCTAAGTTATGACAGAGGATCTGGATCTCCAACTACATCAAAATGGATAAATCTCTTATCAACACTTAAGAGAAAATGAAGAAGCTAATGGAATAGTTCCTTCCTAATAACACTTCATAGCTCTCGAAGAAATCTTTGAAGTGATTGATACAAGATATTTTAGTAAGGAAGTATGTGAGACAATTCATATCTTTGATATTTGATGTGTAGAATATGTCAAAGGAAGATAAGTTATTCAACTTCATTGCTGACTTACAAGGTTAGGCACAAATAAAGCCTTAGAGGTAAAATATGAAGGACCTCTTTAGTGCAATTGTGACTATAGATGTTTTGGTGGATCTCTAATTATCATTACCAATCATGATCAATAAAGATGGCAAAAAGAATGTTGAAAATTTGAAATGACTAAAAGAAGCAAAAAGAATACATAAGTCTTTTTATTGTAAGGCAAAGAATTAAAACAAAATGTTGTTTGCTTCATTTGCAAAGGGCTACACTTTGTTCATGAACATACAAAACATAAGGTGAGGGATGAGAAAATAAATTCCATAGTAATGAAGAATCAAAGAAAGGAAGGGGAGAGCTCGACAAATGAAGGTTACCTTAACAATTATATTATACTGGGTGCAATAATTATTAAGAAGGACTGTCCGAACAAATGCAAGCTATTCAATATAAAGGATAGATGGTACACAGATGTACTTATGAAAAGGAAGACTTGTTACCATCTTCAAATTTTAGTTTAGGAGTTTTCAAAAGAACCACTTGCGGAGGATTTCTAGCAAATTATTTCAATAAGTTTGAATTCTTCTAGTGAAGGTGATTTTTTAAACCTTAAGCTTAGTTGGTGGAATTATGCAAGCATTAACAAGTTTTGGTTAATGCTTGATATGCAAGTTAGTATAAAGATGACATGTCAACTAGAAAATAAGGCAAAATCTTATGAGTAGGTGAAACATATTGGCACATTCTCTATAGTAGATGAGGATGAGAAGGAATTCCCAATAATTGGAGAGAGTTGTCATGAAAATCATAAATGAAGGGCTTGATTGCATAAGATAATTAACTATGATCAATTGAGTCTAAGGATGTGCAAAAGCATTTGACTACGATGAAGAATTTTAAGGTCATGAATTAGCATAGTTACTTAGATTATTACTTAAGTTAGTCATAGAGAAATCTAATTATACCATGAATGTATTTAAATGGATCATGCACTAAGGTGACTCATAATGGTGAATCGAAGGCTTATCAAAACATTTATTAGTTTATAAGATGATAATATGATGACATATGACAAGAACATTAAAGATAGAAGTCATAAACCTTCCATGAAATTTAAGAGACCTTAAAAAAATTCCTTCATCTTTAAAATTATCAGAAAAAACTTTTTTTAGTTTTCAATTTTTCATAAAAATCCCTTCGTTTAGACTTTGGTTAAAAAATAACGATAAGATACACACAATAAAAACATCATACACAAACTAATTAAATGTTATTTACGTGACGATTTAACTCATCTTTTAAACTTGAACTGAACTAACTAACTCATATTCAAACTAATAATTTGTTATAATTATCTTAAATTATTAATTTAAGTCAAATTTAATTAGTTCAGGTCAGACATAAAAGGTGATTTGGATTACCATAGTAGTGATATTTGATTAATTTACATTTGATGTTCATGTTGTGTGTATTTTATTATTATTTTTAATCAAAGTTTAAGAGAAAAATTTTTCTAAAAAATTAAAAATTAAAATGAGTATGTTTTAATTTCTTAAAATACAGAAGAGTTTTATGTTTTTTGTCCAAAACATTAAAAAATAGTGAGTTTTATGGGAATGCTATCTAACACAATAGGAGAAGTGAATGTACTTTTTAAACTTGTGAAAAAATGGGTTAGTAATATGACAAAATAGCAAACTTCATCCTAGATCATGTTCTTCATCATCTTAATATAATTAGTGATTAGAAAGGTGTAATTCCCCACTAAATTGGCAAATTTAATTAAAATCATGACTTTTAACTTAAGTAATCTTTAAATTCTTGTAAACCTAAAAAAAAAATTTGGCATACTATGATACAAATAAAGGATCCCTCGTAAAGAGATCCTTATAGTTTTTATAAGTCTTTTAACTTTTTTCTTTTGTAGTTAACCTAAATTTGTAAATAAGTGGTACTTATCTCTTACGGATTTAGCCTCAGTCTTTTTTCCTACCTAGCTTGATTTAATAGTTATGGTGATGATGATGATGATGATGATGATGATGATGATAATAATAATAATAATATTATTATTATTATTATATTTCTATTATTATATTATTATTATTTTTCTTCCTGTCATTTGGAAGCAGTCTCTCTAGTAATTAGGTGTAAAGTTGCATATTACTGAACCTCCCTAGACTCCAAGTTTCAACGGAATTTTTACTGGGTTGTTGTTGTTATTGTTAAACCTAGAAAAATTATCATATTTAACTTATTTATGAATTATGTAGATTCAATCATCTATTTATAAAGAGTTTAAGAAATTTATCACTATAAAATATTTTGAGTAAAGAATTTTTAAATATTCTTTGTAAAGTATTTTGAGAAATTTTTTTGAGTTCCTTTTTTATTATTTATTATAAATAGTTCAATAAAAATGTTAACTTCATCATCTTCCTTTCATCTATTTCTTTTGATTGAATTCAAGAGAAACACCTAAATATGGGTAAATATGACATGAAATTTGCAAAACTCAGAAGAAGTGTTGTTTGATAATTAGACTTGTTGAGTTGTATATATATTGTTAGGAAGAGTGTATATAGGCTAATTCTTATGTAAGGTGCATTAGATGTTTTAGTAAGTGATAAAATAGAAGTTGTGAAATAGGAAGTTATTTATTATGTTTCCTATTCTAGGTTGAAGTATCAACTATTTATTTGTGTATGTATTTTTGTCAAACTAAGGAAAATAAAAAGGTTCTTCTTTGATTTTTGCATGGTATCAAAGCTAAGGTTTCCGAATTTCTCCAAAATTTTCTGATTTTTTCCGATCAATTTCTATCAAAGTTCAGATTGCATTACTTTGGTGTTAGATCAAAAATCTAACATCACCAGTCTGTTCCTCTCTCACTCGTCGATAAAACCCTATAATCTCACCATTGATTGCTGCTCCATTTGCCTTCACGTGCCGCCCATTGATTTGGTGGTTTAGTTTTCTGATCTCCCCCTTCAATGCATATCTCATCTCAACGCCACCACTAATCTGCTCAGACAATGTCGATCAATCATTTTCCATCACCATCAACTGATTTCATCCTCTAAAAAACCATTGGAAGTTTCCGAAAAGCCACTCTCTTATTGATTTTTCTCTCTGACGAGCGTGACTTGACACCGCTGGCACCAACAAACTCATAATCAACTAGGGTTTTTCGTTCCTGGTTACAATTCAATCTTCCCTAAAGCTACCAAAACTCGGTTTTACTTTGGCTCCTCCCTGGTTAATTCATTCAAACTTAGTTCATAATGGCTCCTACAGAATGCAGTTCTCAATTAGGTGCTCTTCCCTTTATTTCTCTTACCTTAATTACGACAGAAAAATTAGTAGGTAATTCTAATTATATCTCCTAAATTGCCTCTGTTGAATTGTGGTCTATAGGTCAAGGCCTAACAGATCACTTAACTACTAAGGTTGATGATAGCAAAATAAATAAATCTACTTGGGTACAAATTGATGCACTATTATGTAGAATGTTATGGCAAACAATTGATCCTCAAATTCACCCTTTTTATAAAGCATATAGAACCTGTATTGAGATATGGTGTTAAAAAAAGTTACTTTATGAAGAAAACAATTCTTTATTGAATTAAGATATTTGTACATAGGATTTCTATAATATATATAAAAGAGGCTTAGGAATAATTAAGAGATATTCTTAGTTATCAAATCTCCCAATTATAAGGAGAGATATCTCAATTATAGGAAGAGATCATTATAGATATTAATTTGTAAATATATACACTGAAATAACTCTAGTCAACACTCCCTCTTAAGTTGGTTCATAGATATCACACAAGCCTAACTTGCAAACAAAATTGTGAAACTGCTTGTTGTAGAGTCCTTTGGTGAAGACATCTGCCAGTTGTTCATTAGACCCCACATAGGATAAGTGTAAAGAACCATTCACAAGTTTCTTCTTTACGAAGTGTCGGTCAATTTCTATGTGTTTTGTTCTATCATGCTAAACAGGATTGTGAACTATGCTATTGGCAGCTTTGTTCACAGTAAAGGGATAAACTTCCTCCATCCATCAGTTGTAATTCATTCATCAGCTTTCTTACTTATAAGACTTCGTACATACCTTATGCCATAACCTTATATTCTGATTTTGCACTGGATCTAGCAACTACAATTTGTTTCTTGCTTCTTTAAGTCATTAGATTTCCTCCTATAACCGTCCAGTAACTAGTGGTTGATCTCCTATCATCTAAAGATCTAGCCCAATCAACATCTATAAATGCTTTTATCTTAAGGTGGCCATTGTTAGTGAACAGAAGGCCTTTTTTGGAATACAAACTATAAGTGTGATTCTCATGGATCATACACATACTGACTCACCAGGCTAACTACATATGCTATGTTTGGCTGGTGTGAGAGAGATAGATGAGTCTCCTAACTAATCTCTAATATCTACCCATGTCTACTCATATATCTGTTTCGCTTGAAGTTTGTGGTTGCTCTCAATAGGAGACTCAATTGGTTTACAACCCATCATACTGGTTTCTTCTAACAAGTGTAGGATATATTTTTGTTAGGAGATAAAGATTCTTTTTCTTAATCTAGTGACTTCAACTCCCAAGAAGTATTGTAACTTCCCTAGATCCTTAATTTCAAATTCATGAGAAAAAAGTTTCTTTAGCCTAACCATCTTTTCTATATCATTTTCCGTTACCACAATGTCATCAACATAGACAATGAGAAGCGTGATCTTGCCTTCAGAATGCTTGATAACTAGGGTATGATCCGCATTACTATAGTGATAACCAAAGGAAATCATGGCCTGACTGAACTTTTGAAACCATGCTCTAGGTGATTGCTTTAGCCTGTATAAGGCCTTTTTCAGCTTACAAACCTTCCTTTGTGTCTTCTCATCTTCAAAGCTTGGAGGAATCTCCATATACACCTCCTCCTCTGGATCCCCATGAAGGAAACAATTTTTAACATCAAACTACTATAAGTCCTAATCTAAGTTAGCTACATAAGATATTAGAATTCTGATTGTATTCATCTTAGCAATAGGAGCAAAGGTTTCCTGATAGTCACTTCCATAAGTTTGAGTAAAGCCTCTAACCACCAATCTCACCTTGTATCTTTCAATAGATCCATCTGGCTTATGTTTCACTGTGAATACCTATTTACAGCCAACTTTTTTTTCCTTCTAGGGCAGTGACGAGTTCCTAGGTCTCTTTTTGCCAGAGGAGATAGTGAGTCATAAGAAACAAAGTTAGAAATTGGGTACTTAGTGCATGTTCTATCACCGTTTTGAAGAGCAATAGGTTTATCTAAATCATCAGATAGATCACATTCTAACTCACAGGTGTTTTCAGAGGAAGAGGATGGCATATACTGCATGATGGCTTTTTCTGTCTTTTCTTATCTTGAGTATGTTTGCAAATTTGGTTTATCTAAGCACCAACTTCAATCTTCCTGAATCACACTAGTTTTCTCCCTTTGAATTCTTCTCTCTCCCTAGATGACATTATCAAGCAACACCTCTTCGCTCTCATTCTCCCCCTAAAGAGGAGTTTGTTGTATGGTGAAATAGGGCTCACACTCTAAAAAAGTGACTTCCACACTTACAAATTATTTCTTAGACAGAGGGTGATAACACTTATATCCTTTTTGTATGGGAGAGTATCCATCAAACACATACTTCAAAGCTCCAAGCTCTAACTTTCGTATATTCCGAGCATAAACAAAGTAAATACTCCCAATATTCTTGGTGGTATAATATATGAATTTTTACCCTACAAAATTTCTACAGGCCTTTTAAAGTCTAAAATCTGAAGTGGCATTTTATTGATAAGATAGACAGCTGAAAGGACGACATCACCCCAATATCCCTTCGGAAGATTCATGGTGAATATGAGTGATTGAGCTACCTCTAGAATATGTCTGATCTTCCTTTTCGCAACTCTATACTATTCACTAGTATAGGCACAATTGATTTGATGTATTATTCCATAGGGATTTAGATAAGCACGAAATTTTCCATCCATAAACTCCGGTCCATTATCAAATCTCAGGATTTTAACTTTAGCGTCATGTTGGGTACAAATCTTTTTATGAAAATACTGAAAGCACGAAAACACTTCATTCTTGGCTTTCATCAAATAAACCCAAGTTATTCTTGTGCAACAATCAAATAAGTTCACAAACTATCTATGGCCAAAAAGAGAGGGATTTTGAGTAGGACCCCCTATGTATTGCCATAAAAGGAACATAATTTTTATTATTAAATAAATGATAAGAACTTCTCGTGTGTTTGGAAAGTTCACATGCTTTGCAAAATAAAGAATTAAAAGAAGTTGTTTTAAACAAGCTTAGATGTAATTTTTCTAGAGCAAAAAACGAGGGATGTCTTAACTACCTATACTAATGTAGAATTTCCTTATTAATCACATCATTCCCAATAGACGCTTGATGAGCAACTGTCATAGGATTTTCTTCTAAGACATAAGTCATCCCGCAGTCTACCAGTTCCAATCCTCTACCCTATGTGGAGGTTCTAAAGAACACAATAGTTAGGAAAAAATTTGATTTTGCAATTAAGATCCTTAGTGATAAAACTGACAGAGAGAAGATTAATAGGAAAACAAGGTACGTGAAGTACTAATGATAAAGTGATATTAGGAGTACAGTTAACAAAACTTGTACTAGATATGAAGGTAAAAGACCTATCTGCTATTCGAATATTATCCCCTTTTTTTATGAGAATATGTTAAAATTTTGTTTTGAGAATCTGTCATATGTTTGTTAGCTCCATAGTCTATAATCCAAGGATTACCTTTAGGATTTAAGTACATAATACCTGATTTTGCAATATTTGATGTACCAAATGTGGAAGAAGAGTCTAATTTTGAGAGAAGATTTCTCAAGTTCTAAAATTCCTCATTGGATAAAACTCTAGTTAACGGTGCTTCAAGTACTCTAGCATAACATTTCTTCTACTTTCTTCTTGCTGAATGAGAGAATGTGCAAGATGTACTAAAGGGAACGACTCTTGTAAAAGTATAATACCTCGTATATAATCATATTCTAGGTTAAGACTTGTTAAAAATTCAAATAATCAATCCTCCTCTTATCAAATACTCAATCCTCCTTTATCATTTTTTAGAATTTAGTATTATTTTAAACATTCTGCTTGAAAATCTTGATAATAATTTATTTTATGCCACAATCCACATGGCTCCATAAAGTACTATCATACAGTCATATCTCCCTACTTCATGTTATGCAGTTTGTTACGAATATAAAAAATTTGTGCTTTATTACCTATTTAAGAGTACATCAGAGAAGCAGTTTGTCATATCTTTGTTGCTGTGCCAAGTAGTAGATACGTTCGAGCAATCTTTGTTTGCGTTGAATTGATAAGTCATAACATGACGAGGGAATTCTAGAACTCCCAACGATTATAATCAGGATTATTGACATCAAGTCTTTGACTATTGCTGCTAATGTAACCATGTAAGCCTCTAGCTTTGATGAACAACAAACAAGATCTTGACCAAGCAAGATAATTGGTTCCATCAAGTTTTACGGGATTGATTTGAAGTGAAGGATTATCAGAACTTGAAAGGGTTACTTGTTTCCCATTCATCTTCTTTAGAAACACTCAGACAACAAAAAATATACCAACAGACAGTATTTTAAAACAACCAAGGACTTTTGGCATATTTTTCGACAGGCTACTGGAGGTTAGACACCTCAGGGAGGATGAATAGGAGCAGACGACATTGGTCGCCCAAGACCCGAGACGAAAAGATAACCAGAGGGTGGTGCGTGGACTTCACGCTCATCAGAACCTGAAAGTCTATAGTGACACATGGCAAAACGTGGCTGCATTATTGATGTTAGATCTATCGCAGGTAGGGTCACTGGTCAATTTTAAAACAAGTTGGGTGGGTAGTGGAGGAAAAACATGTTGTTTTGGGCGAGTACAAACTCAATCATTCATTGCTCTGAACAAAGAGGAACAACCAAGGGAAAAAACTTCCAGGAAGAAGAACAAACCCTTAAACCAGATAGGGCTCTAATGTTATGATGAAAACAATGAAGAAAACAATTTTATATTGAATTGACCTATTTATACATAGGATTTGTATAGTATATATACAAGAGGCTTAGGAATAATTAAGGGATATTCTTAGCTATCAAATCTCCCAATTACAAGGAGAGGTCTCTCAATTGTAGGAAGAGATTGCTATATATATTAATTCCTAAATATATACACCGAAATAACTCTAGTCAACACTTTATACTAATGACATTTAGAGATTGTATTCTAGTGTCAAACTTGGTTAATCTCAAATTACAAGATATTAAAATGTCTAAATTTGTTGGTAGAATGGCCTCCCTAAAAACAGAATTCAACCTATTATTACGTATTGGTAAGTTTGGAGCAAAAGATCTTGCACAACGAGATAAGTTTTTTATAGTTCTTGTTCTTACTGCTATCAATCCTAAACATACTTCAGTACAAAATCATATTTTGGTGAGCCCTAGTATACCTTCTCTGGATGAAGTATTTACTTGATTACTACGTGTTTCTTCCCCTAGCATTATGATAGATCTCCCTTAGTTAATTCTTTCACTTTGGCCTCTCAGTCTTAGAGTATTAATAGAGTAGAGCAGGGGGAGTGTGGTGGTAAAGGAAGTAAACCTAAATGTAGTAATTGTCATCGACGGGGACATAGTAAGGATAAATGTATAAATTGCACGACCAACCTCGAGTTGCTAATGTTGTTCATACTGATCAATTTGATCTTCAATTTGAGTCCTCTACTCGACAACTTCAACCATCGTTGACTCTTATTGGTACTAATTATGAAGAGTATCTCAAGTATTAGGTAGATAAGCAGTCTTCCTCCTCCATTGTTTCGATAGCTCATTCAGGTAATTCCATAGCATGCCTTACTAGTCTTTTCCTTGGGTATTTGATTCTAATGCTTCTGATCATATTTCTGGTAACTCACATTACTCTCTCACTTTACAGAATTATAGTACTACATCTTTTCCTCCTATTACTTTAGCTAATGGGACTCAAATAATTGTTAAAGTTGTGGGTTCTGCTCAACCACTTCTATCCTTGCATTTAGATTATGTTCTTTATATTCCTAATTGCCCCTTTAATCTTGTATACGTAAGTAAAATTATACAATCTTAAATTATTCTGTCACTTTTAATGAAATTTCTGTTGTTATACAGGATCACAACAGTAGATGAATGATTGGCACAAGACATAAGCCACAAGGCCTTTATCATTTAAATCTACCTTATTCACCTATAACATGCACTTTTTTAAAGTGTCCAATTCTAATTTATAATCGTTTGGATCATCCTAGTTTGTTGAAGTTTCAGAAGATGGTGCCTAGTTTACCTACTTTATCTTCCTTAGATTGTGAGTCTTGTTAGCTCGGAAAGTGTTCATGAAGTTCCTTTCCAAAGCATGCCAGTAAATGGATTGCATCCCCTTTTGATAGTTCAGTCAGACATTTTGGGTCCTTACCGTGTCTCTTCTACTTTGGGATTTCAATATGTTGTTACATTTATTGACGATTATTCTCGTTGTACTTGGTTATTTTTAATGAAAGCTCGTTCAGAATTGCTTTCCATTTTAAAATCTTTTGTACAGAAATTAAGACACAATTTAACACTGACACTTGTGTGTTGAGAAGTAATAATGCTAGTGAATATTTGTCCATTCCCTTCACCCAATTTATGTCTTCCCAAGAAATTCTTCATCAGACCTCATGTGATTATACTCCACAACAAAATGGGATTATTGAATGTAAGAATAGACATCTAATAGAAATTGCTCATACCTTGTTTTTACACAATCGGGTTCCACCGCAATACTGGGCAGAAGTTGTCTTAACTGCATGCTTCTTGATTAATCGCATGCCTTAGTCCAATCTAAAAAATCAGGTACCTCATTCCATCATATTTCCTAATCAGCCATTATTCTCTCTTCCACCACGAGTCTTTGGCTACACATGTTTCATTCATATCTTTTCCCTTAGTCAAGATAAACTATTAGTTAAATCTACTAAATGTATTTTTCTAGGTTACTCACATTTTCAAAAAGGTTATAAGTGTTTTTCTCCATCAACACATCGATATTTTGTTTTTGCTAATGTTAGATTCTTTGAATCTTCTCCATTTTAATCATCATCGCAAATAGATATCACATTTATCTATGAGGTCCTTCCAGTTCCTTCCATTACACCTATTCCTTACGTTGCTCCTCTTCCTAATCCTCCTCTAAAGTTTGTCCAGTGTTCACCTCTTATTGAAGACATTTCTCTTAAGAATGGTACTCTTCCACATTATACCAATGATCCTGATCCTAATGATGAGACTCCTGTAAAGGCTCCTTTTGATACAGTTCCTACTCCGGATTCCTCATCTGCTATAGTTCTACCTCTTGAAGATCAGTTTCCCATTGCCATTTGAAAAGGTATACATTCCACTCGCAACCCTCATCCTATTTATAATTTTCTTAGTTATCGTCGTCATCACCTTCATATTCTACTTTTGTATCCACTCTCTCTTTTTTCTCTATTCCTTCTAATGTTCATAAGGCACTTAATGATCCCGGATGGCATCAAGCAATGATTAAAGAAATGATTGCTTACATAATAATGATGCTTGGGAGTTAGTTCTGTTGCCTTCAGGCCATTCCACTATTGGTTGTCGTTAGATATATACAGTCAAAGTTGGTCTGGATGGTCAAGTTGATCGTCTAAAGGCATGTTTGTTGGCTAAAAGGTATACACAGACTTATGGGTTGGATTATTATGAAACATTTTCTCCTGTGGCCAATATGTCTTTTGTTCACTTGTTTTTATCCATAACTGCCGTTCGCAATAGCCTCTCTATCAATTGGACTTTTAAAATACCTTTCTACATAGTGAGTTTCTGGAAGAGTTTTGGTATGATTCGATGCGAGTCTGATCACTCTATCTTCTATAAATATACATCATTAGAACAATGTGTATATCTGATTGCTATGTGGACGATATTATTATTACTGGAAGTGATCAAGGTGGGATTGAACAATTGAAGAAACATTTGTTTCGTCATTTTCAAACAAAAGATTTGGGTTTACTCCGGTACTTCCTTGGTAGAGAAGTTGCTCAATTGAAATCTAGTATTGTACTCTCTCAGAGAAATTATGCATTGGATATTCTAGAATAAACAGGAATATCATATTGTAGACCAATAGACTCTCCTATAGATCTTAATTCAAAGCTTTTACCTGATTAGGGAGAGCCACTTGCTAATCTGGGATGATATTGAAGATTAATAGGAAAACTTAATTATCTTACCATCACGCAGCTTGATATTTCTTTCTTTGTTAGTGTTGTTAGTCAATTTCTACAAGCTTCATGTGATAATCATTGGGATGCAGTTATTCAAATTTTCATGTACATTAACGATGCACTAGGAAAAGGATTATTATATTAAAACCAGAGTCATTCACAAAATATTGGATACTTTAAAGTTGATTGGGCAGGTTCTCCATCTGATAGGCATTCTACTTCAAGCTTTTGTGTTTTTATTGGAGGAATCTAATATCTTAGAAAAGAAAGAAGCATGATGTTATTGCCATATTGATTCCAAAAGTAGAATATCGTGTAATGACTTTAGCAACTTATAAGCTTATTTGGTTGAAGCAATTAGTTCATGAGTTAAAGTTTACAGAAGTATCACAGATGAAGTTATTTTATGATAATCAAGTTGTTCTCTATGTTGCATTTAACCTAGTGTTTCGTTAAAGAACTAAACACATATAAATTGATTGTTACTTTATTCGAGAGAAAATTTTGTATAGTTGTATCACTATTTGTCATGTCAATTCAATAAATATCTCAAAAGTTATAGTATTGACTTTACAAGTAACAAGCTTGGTGCATATGATTTATATGCCCTAGCTTACGAGTTGTATATAAGTTGTCAAGAATAATACATACAGGCCAATCCTTGCATGATACTTTAGTAAGTGATTTGCGTTTCCTGCTCTAGGTTCAAATATAAACTATTTATTTGTATATATATTTTTGTCAAAAAGGTTCTTTTCTTGTTTTTGCAAAATTAAACTTGAAAGTGCTATAAAAACGTTTAATAATTTTCGTGCTCATTTTGATGTTTCGAAAACCACACCATCTGAAAACTAAATCTTAATTATCTGAAACCTTAAATTTGAATTCGAGCCAACTCATGAGTCACCACCACCTGTGCTCAGCTCATCACTTTGATCATTATATCCTTGGATTCTCCATTCCCTCGGAGGCAACACCACCAAATGAAACCAGTCCTTCACGTATTCTCCAAACAGCTTCTCTTTTTGTCTCATCATCTCCCTGCGATCTCCCTTGCTGACTTATCCAACCTTCCCTCCACCGCCTCTAAAACTAAAATTAGAACTGAGGCAGGTCGGGTTCAGGTCCTTGCTGGCCCGAGTTCGGCTCTAAAAATTTATCATTTTTTATCATTCTAATTTGAAGCACAATTTTATCTTTAACCTGAATTTTCGGATGCACCTTGTCTGCAGAATCTACCGAGTGCTCAATCTCAGCAACCATAAATTAGTTTCCTCCTGGGAGATCTTTTCGGGGAGATCTCTCCAAAAACCCAGCAATAACTTTTGAACACACTACCAGGATCAAACACCAACACCCCTCTTACTTGAATTGTCTATCTTAATGTATAATTCATAAATAACAATAAAGCATATTGATCAGGCCCATAACTGTGGCAGCCAGAGGGGGAGAGCGGGGGGATAGGGGCGGCATGAATGGTGGACGAAGGGAAGTCGAAGTAAATGGAAGGGGTGATTAGATTAGATTAGATTACCAAATCAAAAAGAAAAGTTACAAGGTGAGGATGACGACCCCGCCACTGGCCTTAATCTTCTGCTCGACAATCTTGGAAACAAGCTTAGCCTTCACAACAACGGGCTGATTCTACGGCAACACGCCCTTTCCAAGAAGCTTGGAGTAGCCGAACTGCGTTACATCAATCAAAGGCGCATTGTCCTTGATGGCCTTGTCTTTGATCTCGTTAGGGACCCAAGACCAGAGCTTTTCCATGTTGAGGGTCAGGCAGTAGAACTTGCTGCGAAACTTGTGGAAGTATCTCGTACCAACTTTGTCGAAGCAACCGGGATGATACTAGTCGAAGAGGATACGGTGGTGGTGCATTCCTCCAGCGTTACCGAGCCCTCCCGCATGCTTATGGTGCTTGCCTATACGACTGTGGCCGGCGCTCGTCACCTCTCTTCTTCCGATTCTTCTTCCATCTTGTCGTTCATTTTCGTTCTGCACGATTTTGCCCTTGCCAGATATAGAATGGTGAAATGACTCGATTCTAATTTGTCCAAAACGACGCCAGTGTGATTCACTTTACTGCACTAATTAAACATAATTACCGTCGTGGACTTGTGCGATACGAGGGAACCGTTCTAAAATTGTATAACTCGAAGATGTCATTTTCTTTAGTTTGGACTTCTGTTCCTAATTTACAGAAACTAACGTGTTATTGGCATTACATTAAACAAAGACATGAAGCAGTATAAAATTTCACAGTCACTCTTCCCAAATAGGTGTAAAAACCTGACAACGTTGCATATTAATACAGTTGATACTTTTTTGCTTCAAATCAGAACTAAGACACAATGGTTGTTGTTCACCAAGGCCTCCTTCCACCTATAGGAACAGTATTAGATCCTGAAATCAATGACCGATTGCCAAAGCCGCCCCCACGTCCTCTGGAGCGAAAGTTACTTCCAGAGCCTGAAACAATCGCATACCCAAGATTAATCTCCCTCTAACACACTAGCCACTAGCCAGTAAAGAAAGCCCAGTAATTACCTCCGGAAGTCCCAGCTGATCGAGCCATTGCAGACAGTGCTGGAGGCACTATTTGCCTTGCTTCTTGCAATATTTTTATAAGATCCCTTGCATATTTAGCATTTGCACTAGTAAAATAGGTAAAAGCCGTTCCTGTAGCACCTGCACGACCAGTTCTGCCAATTCTGTGCACATAATCCTCAAGGCTAGAAGGAAAATCATAGTTGATCACACATTTTATGTCCTTCACATCTACAACCAGGAAAAAAATTATAAAAAAAAAACACAAACAAAAGCTATCATCAGATCTAATTTGCAAGATACATACGGGTATTTAACTAAAGGGGGCTACAAGGCAACAGCTGTAATTACAACTGGCTTGTTCCCGTCAAATCCAAACACTAGGGAGAAAGAAGCTTATACATAAGTTAGCTTTCTACTCCTCAATTATTCAAGCTACACAAGCTTGACATGAGACAGCGAGTAAAACTCTTACTCCATGTAGTGATCATGTAAAACTTAAAATTTCATTTCAGACAAAAATGTAAAAACCATTATCTTGCAAATTTACGCCTTACATATATGTATGCACTCTTTTATCCCTGCATCCTAAGATCTGTATGATCAAATTTAAGATAACACATTCATCAGATAAATGTGCCCACCTTAACTTTGCAGGGATAAAAGTGCAACTTCACCACCACCACCTCCACACAATTTATGACTCAATCCGGCTGCCAAAACAAATTCAGCTCCATAACTGTGGATGGGCAAAAATGCTGTCAATCATGTTACTTGGACATCTGATAAATGGAGCAATGCCATATTCTGTAAAAGCCATTCCATCGAGCTATTCCAGCTTATTGTTAAACCATTAAATCATCACAATCATCACAATTTTGGCCCATAGAAGAATTTAGTCATTGAACGATTCTTAAGCAGCCTAGTAGTGCTGAAAGACAGTGCTCCGTGTCCATGTAACATGAGCAGTAACACAAGGGTAGCACCCAAGCAGGACTATTTTATGGGATACTCCAAGCAATATGAGAAACGAATATGCCTCTCAATCTAGCTTCTAGATCTCTGTAACCAGAGCATAATAACAGAACAAGCCGACTCATCATGCATACACCACCAATTGCACCCATACCACAATTATGTTCTCAGGGAACTGCAAAGCAGCCGGTGAACTCTCCTATCTTCAAGACCTAACTGAATGAACTTAAAGAGTCCTAACACACGGTGATCCTACCAAGACCCCTGGCAGCAACATCAGTGGCAATCATTATGGGGCTTCTGCCACTTTTGAATTCAGCAAGTACCCAGTCCCTTTCGGCCTGGTTTTTATCGCCATGGATAGACAGAGCAGGCCATCCATCCATTCTCAATTGCCTTGTAACTTGGTCACATCCCTTTTTGGTCTCCACAAATATCAAAATTCGAGTTCCATCCATAACTTCCTTTAGCAGTTTAATCAGCCTGTATGGAGAAGCATATAAGGCATCAACAACCACATACTACAAAATCTTTTCTAGTATCAGCTACAAGTTGTCAAGACAAACAACAACCACATCCTACAAGATCTGCTACCTCAGCTACAAGCTGTCAACACAAACCTGTTGTACTTCTCCCCATCTGCGACAACCTCAACAACTTGGTTTATTGATTGGTTAGCTTTCAGATCTGGTGATCCAATGATTACCTGAAAATCATACAATGCCAACAAGAAATGCTGAATCCACTGAAATCAAAAGGCATGCTTTAGTACATACAGATAATATACCTTGTACGGATTCCGCAAAAATTGCCTTGCTAAAATTCCCACCTCTTTTGGCCACGTAGCGCTCCAATACAATGTTTGTCTATCTGGTCGGATCTGCCACAAATACATAGGTATTAGATCAAAGCTTAGCTCTTCAATATATTAAATTCAGACAATAAGTTCCATCAGAGTATCATGTAGGTATTAGATCAAAGCCTAGCTCTTCAATATATTAAATTCAGGTGCAATAAGTTTCATCGGAGTATCATCTTCAGATAAACACTAGTTCCACAAAAAAGTTATAATAGTCAAAAAGAAAAAATAGCACACAAGCAAATCAAACACTTCTTTGGCTTTATTTGGATGTCATAATGCACATCTTCCAATTGAAATTTTCAAAATAGTTACAGCACCAATTAAAAGAGGAAATATTAGAAAGATGAATACTTGAGACACAATTTTTCTAATCTGAGGCTCAAATCCCATGTCCAACATTCGATCAGCCTCGTCCAATACAAGGTAGGTCACTCTCCTCAAGTTTGTGTGTTGAGCTTCCAGCATATCTATCAATCGACCAGGAGTAGCAATGACAACCTCGACACCTGGAAAGGGACAAAACTTTGATATTTGGCTCAATAAACTAACCACACAGCAGGTCAATAAACTGCCCATTGAGTTACTTGAATGAATTAAGTACCTCTTTTAAGGTCACGAATTTGTGGCCCTTTAGGTGCACCCCCGTATACACAAGTACCCCTGATGTTTGCAAATGAACCAAACTTTAGAGCTTCTTCTTGAATTTGAACAGCCAGTTCTCTTGTGGGGGCTAATACTAACACAATTGGACCCTCCCCTTGAACTGGAAAATAACAAAGTATTCAGAGTCGGTTCAAATATCGAGCAACTTAAAGTAACACCTCAGCTCGAGAAATAAAAGCAACAGATACTGACCCAATTTAGGCTGTGCACTAACATGTACCAAAGCAGGTAGCAAGTACGCCAAAGTCTTTCCAGAACCAGTCTCAGCAATGCCAATTAAATCTCTACCCTTTAGGGCCATTGGCCACCCTTGAGCCTGAATTGGTGTAGGCTCAACAAATCCTAACTTGGCAATCACCTCTAAGCAGTAACCTACAACACGAGGCATGTAACAATCAGATTCGGAATACAAACAAAACAATCTTGAAAGCATCAAGTTTTCTCTGTTTTACCAGGGAAGTTGGCCTCCTCAAACATTCGGATGGGCTTGGGCACATCATTTCCTTCGACAGTGATATCCCTTCTTGCTCTATACATCTTAACGTCGTGTTCAGACATAGACCGGACCGAGGGACTCTCAACGTAGAAATTCTTCTCAAAAGGCACTAAATTCCCAAAATCTTGTCTTGGAAGAGCAATATTATCCAAGTCTCCTCTCGAACTTCCTCCTCCACTATACCTATTTCCTCTCCCCCCAACGTGACCACCGACAAAACCTCGCCCACCACCGCGGCCTCTGCCACCTCCGCCACGCGCCGCGTCATGCCGACCACTGGGGAAGCCCCTTCCGCCTCGACCACCACCGCCCCTCCCAATATCAAACCTGCCAACAGGCGGTTCGAACGGTGGATAACCGCCTGATGGCGCAGAACCCCCTTTTCCTGCGAAGGCGGTTGGCGGGGGACCTCCGTAAGGAACGGGAGCACTGCGTCCGTACGTTGGCGGTGGGCCCATTAGGTCACTAGTCGCAAAAAACCACAATCATCAAGAAACAGGAATTGGAGAACCAAACAGAATTATAACAATACATCGAGGTGAAGGAGAGTACCTGCGACGGCGACGGTAAGAGTCCGGATCGGAGTATCTGTTATCGTAAGGGTTCATCTTGAGGAATTTGAGGGGATTTCTTCTTATAGGGTTTTCACCTTCTTTTTTCTCAAAATTAGAGCAAGCGTAAGAGCTCTTTATTGTCTGTGTCTCTCGTCTCAAACTGTCCGTATAGTTGCTCTCTCTAACCCTACGTTTGCTTGCTGTCCTCGTCGGTGGGGACAGAAGACGGGGACAGAAAAATTCTGTCCCCGACGTATTTGCTTGCTGTCCCCACCAATTTCTGTCCCGACTCCGGAGACGGAGACATAAAATTTTTGTTCCTTCCAAAACCAGAGGACAAGAAAACG
>JANZXP010089871.1:0-43703 GCA_027576715.1 Erythroxylum flavicans
ATGACATAAGCCTAATACTATTCATAGAACGTAAATCACATTACATAAACGACATGCATGTATATATAAAAGGAATACCTTATAATATATTATTAACAAGTCACAATGTTAATACATGAATCACAAATATCCATTGGCTTAGGGCACACTACTAACAGTTGTTGCTGGGCACCTTCAGTGAGAGAACAACTCATTGCCTTGGTCACTCAACACCTTTTTGGTGCCTTTGGTAGGAAAGTAGCTTATTTCCATATCTTTAGTAGGGAAAACAGTTTGTTGGTAGTACTGTTTGACATCGTCAGTGGGAAAGTAGCTTATTTCCATACCTTCAGTGAGCTACAACACATTGACATCGTCGTTTGGCACATTCGATGAGAAAATAGTTTGGTAGTACTATTTGACACCTTCGGTGGGAAAACAACCAGGTGACACATATTTGATGTGTAAAACAACTAGTTGGCAAGATAGATGGGCATCTTTGATGAGCTAACCTACTAGTTGACATAGTCATTGGGCATGTTCGACAACGAAACAACCCATTCGTACAGTCGCTAGGAACCTTTGGTGAGAAAATAGCCCATTGGCACTCCTTTGGTGGGAAAAACAACTCCTGGCGTTTATGGTTAGGCACCTTTGGTGAGTAAACATTAGCACATCTCTGTTGGGAAACCAACTTGTTGGCATGGTCATTAGCCACCTTGTGTAAGAAAACAGCTCGTTGGGATATCTTGGCATGGAAAAACAACCTGTTGATATGGTCTTTGGGCACCTTCAGTGAGCTAAAAACTAGTTGACGTAGTTGTTAAACACTTTTAGTGAGGAAAATGTCCATTGGCATATCTATAATGGGCAAAACAACCATTGGCATGATCGATGAGCACCTTCGATGGGTAAAGTAACTCATTGACACCATTATTGGGCACTTCTGTGAGAAAACAATCCATTGGCTCCATCACTAGGGAGTTTTAGTGAGAAAACTTGTTAGCTTAGTCATTAGGACCTTTAACAAGTAAAATAATCAAATGACACAATCATTAGCGATAAGTTCCGTGAGAAAACATCCCAATTTCACAGTCGTTGGGGCCTTTTATAGGAAAATAGCCAATTAGCACATCTTTGGTATGTAAAACAAGTCGTTGGCATGATTGCTCAGTAACTTCAATAAGCTAAAAATTTGGTTGAAACAATCGGTCTGAATGTTTAGTGAGGAGACAACCTATTGGCACCATCGGTGGGCACCATCAGTGAGAAGATCGCCCATTGGCACACCTTTGGTGAGAAAAACAACCCCTGGCCTTTATCACTGGGCACCTTCAGTGAGTAAAACAAACCATTGACAGAATCATTGGGTTTCTTCGATAAGAAAAAAGCCCATTAGGACGTCTGTAGTGGGAAAATAACTCATTGGCATAGTCACTGGGCACCTTAGGTGAGAAAACAACCCATTGGGACATCTTAGGTTAGAAAAACAACTAATTGACATAGTTGCCAATCATGTTTAACGAGAAAATAGTATATTGACACATCTTTTATGGGTAAAACAACTAGTTGGCATGGTCGATAAGCACCTTCAGTAACCAAAGTAACTCGTTGACACCATCACTAGGCACTTTCCATGAGAAAACAACCCATTGGCATTATCGTTGGGGATCTATAGTGAGAAAAAAACTTGTTGGTGTGGTCGTTGGGCACTTTTGATAAGTAAAATAACCAAATGACACAATCATTGTGCAAATTTCACTAGAAAATAGTCCAACTTCACTGTCATTGGGCTCCTTTTAAAAGAAAATAGCATGTTGGCACATCTTTGGTATGCAAAACAACCTATTGGCATGGTCGCTTGGCACCTTCGATGAGCTAAAAAACCAATTGGCACAGTCTCTATGCACTTTCAGTGAGGAGACAGGCCATTGGCACAGTCGCTGGGCACCTTCTGTGAGAAGATAGCCCATTGGCACATCTTTGGTGAGCAAAACAACAAGTTTGCATGGTCGATAGGTATCTTCAGTGAGCAAAACAGCCCTCTGACACAGTCACTGGGCAGTTTTGATGAAAAAACTATCCATTAGCATTGCTACTGGGCACTTTCAGTGAGAAAACAGGCTATTGGCTTTGTCATTGGGCAACTTCGGTGAGCCAAACAACCCATTGACATAATTACTAGGCCTATTAGGTAAGAAAATAACTCGATATCATAGTTATTGGGGGTCTTTAGTAAGAAAACAACCCGTTGGCATATCTTTGGTAAGTGAAACAACTCATTGGCTAGGTTGCTAAGCAACTTTGATGAGCTAAAAAACTTTTCGACATAGTTGTTGGGCACTATCACTGCACACCTTCGATGATAAAATAACACTCTGGCATTGTCATTGGGCACCTTTGGTGTGTAAAAGAGACCATTGGCACAATTGTTGGGCTCTTTTAGTAAAAATGGTCCGTTGGCACAACTTTGGTGGGCAAATCAGCTCGTTGGCATGATTACTAGGCAACTTTGATAAGCAAAACAATTTGCTGGCATTGTCATTGGACTCCTTTCGTGGGCTAAAGAGCCCATTGGCATTGTTGTTAGGCACCTTTGGTGGCCAAAAGAGCCCATTAGCATTGTCTCTAGGCACCTTTAGTGATGAAAACATCACGTTGGCACAATCACTGGGCACTTTCAATAAGAAAACAACAAGTTGGCTTAGGCGCCGTCAATGAGAAGAAGTTGTTGGCATGGTTGCTGGGCACCTTTTGTAAGAAAACAACCTATTGGCACATATTTGGTGGGCAAAACAACCCGTTGACATGGTCGCTGGGCATATTTGATGAGAAAACATCCTGTTGGAATATCATTGGTGGGCAAAACAATCCATTGGCATAATCGCTGAAGAAATTCGACGAAACATCTTTGGTAGGCAAAGGAGCCCATTTGCACGGTTGCTGGACACCTTTGGTGAGAAAACATCCAATTGGCATGGTTGCTAGGGACTTTTGATAAGTAAAACAACCTGTCGACATAATCGTTAAGCACATCAGCGAGAAAACAATCCGATGGCACAAAAGTTGGACGTCTTTGGTAAGAAAACAACCTGTTGGTACATCTTTGGTATGCAAAACAACCTATTATCATGGTCGTTGGGCACCTTTCCTGAGCAAAACAACTAGTTTACATAGTTGCTAGGCACGTTCACTGAGGAGATAGCTTGTTGGCACGGTTGCTGGGCACCTTCAGTGAAAAGACAACCTGTTGACATAGTTGTTAGGCATCCCTCGGTGAGAAAAGAGCCCTTTGGCATTATCATTGGGCACGTTTGGTGGGCAAAAGAGCCCATTGGCATGATTGTTGGGCAGCTTTGGTGAGAAAACAGTATGTGGGCATAACTTTGGTGGGCAAATCAACTCATTGACAAGCTTGATGGACAACTTCGATGAGCAAAACAATCTATTGGCATTGTTGTTCAGCTACTTAGATGGGCAAAAGGGCCCACCAAACCTTCAATGGGCAAAAGAGCCTATTGACATAGCCTCTAGGAACTTTCGGTGAGTAAAATAGCATGTTGGCATTATTGCTAGGCACATTTGGTGAGAAAACAACACGTTGGCTTAAGTGTCGTCAGTGAGAAAAAAGTCTATTGACATGGTCGCTGGGTACCTTCGGTGAGCAAAATAGCCCAATAATAATATTGCTGGGCACATTTGGTGAGAAAAGAGCCTGATGGTATAGCTGCTGGGCATTTTCGATAAAAAAATTGCCTGTTGACACATCTTTGACGGCAAAAACAACAAGTTGGCGTGGTTGCTGGGCATATTGGGTGAGAAAATATCCCGTTGGAACAACTTTGGTGGGGAAAACAACCTATTAGCATGATCGCGCACCTTCGATAAGAAAACATCTAATTGGCAAGGTTGTTAGGTATCTTCGGTGAGAAAGCAATCCATTGGCACAGTCGTTGCACACCTTCGGAAAGGAAAGAGCCCTTTGGCATTGTCGTTGGGCATCTTCGGTGGGCAAAACAGCCCATTGGCATGGTTATTAGGCACCTTTGATGAGAAAGAAGCCTATTGGCTTGGTCATTGGGCACCTTCGATAAGTAAAACAACCTGTTAACACAATTGTTAAGCACATTCGGTGAGAAAACAATCTGATGGTACAAACATTAGATGCCTCCGATAAGAAAGCAACCCATTGGCACATGTTTGGTATGCAAAACAACCTATTGGCATGGCTGTTAAGCATATTCGATAAGCTAAACAACGAGTTGACGCAGTCAATAAGCATGTTCAGTAAGGAGACAACTCAATGACACAATCGTTGGGCACCTTCAGGAAAAAGACAACTTGTTGGCACATCTTTGGTGGGTAAAACAAACAACTTGCATAATCAATGGACACCTTCTGTGAGCGAAACAACCCGCTAATGTAGTCATTGGGCACTTTTGATGAGAAAACTATCAAATGGTATTGTTTTTGGGCACCTTCGGTGAGAAAAACAACCTACTAGCTTAGTCACTAGGCACTTTCGGTGAGTAAAACAACCCGTTGACACAATCATTAGGCTGATTTGGTGAGAAAAGAACCCAATGGCATAGCTGTTGGGTGCCTTTTGTAGGAAAACAACTCGTTGCCACATAGGGAAAACAAATCATTGGCAAAGTTGTTGGGCATGTTCGACAAGGAAGCAGCCAATTTGTATGATCGCTGGGCACCTTTGATAACAAAATAGCCCATTTGCACTCCTTTGGTGGGAAAAACAACCTTGGCGTTTATCACTAGGCACCTTCTATGAGTAAAATAAACCATTGACATAATCGTTAAGTGCCTTTGACAAAAAAATAGCCCATTGGCACATTTTTGTAAGCGAAATAACTCGTTAGGTCACAGGGCACATTGGGTGAGAAAGTAGCCCATTGGGACATCTTCGGTTGGAAAAACAACCATTTAACATGTTATATGGGAATCTTCAGTGTTCTAACAACTAATTGTCATAGTCACTGAGCACATTTGGCGAGGAAACAGTCCATTGGCACATCTTTGGTGGATAAAACAACTAGTTGACATGGTTGATGAGCAAAGTAACTCATTGACACCATCACTAGGCATTTTCTGTGGGAAAGCAACCCATTGGCATTGTCACTGAGGACCTTCGGTGAGAAAATAGCTTGTTGGAATAGTCACTAGGAACTTTCGATAAGTAAAGCAACCAAATGACACAATTGTTAGGCACATTAAGTGAGAAAATAACCCAATTTCATAGTATGCAATACAACCTGTTGGCATAACTTTGGTATGCAAAATAACCTATTGGCATAGTCCTTAGGCACCTTTGGTAAGCTAAAAAGCCAGTTGACACAGTCGCTAAGCACATTCAGTGAGGAGACAGCCAATTGGCACAGTCACTAGGCACCTTCAGTAAGAAGATAGCCCGCTGGCACATCTTTCGTGGGCAAAACAACTAGTTTGCATGGTCAATAGACACCTTTGGCAAGGAAAGCAACCCGCCTGCATGGTTGCTGGGCACTTTTGATGATAAAACTGTCCATCAGCCTTGTTGCTTGACACCTTCAATGGGAAAAAACCTGTTGGTTTTGTTACTGGACATCTATGGTGAGCAAAACACCCAATTGACACAATTGCTAGGCATATTCAATGAGGAAATAACCCGATGGCGTAATCACTGGGCTTCTTCAGAAAGAAAACTGACTATTGAAAAATCTTTGGTAAGGGAAACAACTCATTGGCTAAGTTGTTAGGCAACTTCAATGAGCTAAAAAACCTATTGACGTAGTCATTGGGCATTGTCATTGAACATCCTTGCTTAGAAAATAGACCTTTGGCATTGTCATTAGGCAACTTTGGTGAGAAAAATAGCCCATTCGCACGATTGCTGGGCATTTTCAATTAGAAAATAGTCTATTGGCATAACTTTGGTAGGCAAATCAACTCGTTGGCACGATTGCTAGGCGACTTCGATAAGAAAAACAATCCATTGGGATTGTCATTTGGCTCCTTCGGTGGGCAAAAGAGCCACTGACATTTTCTTTAGGCACCTTCGGTGGCCAAAACAACCTATTGGAACTGTCTCTAGGCACCTTTGGTGAGCAAAATAACACATTGGCATTGTCGTTGGGCACTTTCGGTGAGAAACAACGCATTAGCTTCAGCGTCGTTAGTGAAAAGAAGTCTGTTAGCTTAATCACTAGGCACCTTTTATAAACAACCTATTGGCACATCTTTGGTGGGAAAAAAACCCACTAGTATGGTTGTTGGGCACATTCGATGAGAAAACATCATGTTGGAACACCTTTGGTGGGAAAAACAACCCGTTGGTATGGTCGTTAAAGAACTTCAATGAGAAAATATCCAATTGGCAAGGTCATTGGGCACCTTCGGTTAGCAAACAACCATTGACACAATCGGTAGGCACCTTCGAAAAGAAAAGAGCCCTTTGGTGTTGTCATTGGGCACCTTCGATGGCCAAAGTAGCAAATTTGCATGGTTGTTGGGAACCTTCGGTGAGAAAGTAGCCAATTAATATGGTCACTGGGGACCTTTGATAAGTAAAACAACCCTTTGACATAATCGTTAAGCACATTTAGTGAAAAAATAGCCTGCTAGCATAGGGATTAGACACCTTCAGTAAGAAAACAAACCGTTGGTACATCTTTGGTAAGCAAAACAACCTATTAGCAAGGTGGTTGGGTACCTTCGGTGAGCTAAACAACCAATTGACGTAGTCGCTAGACATGTTCACTAAGGAGATAGCCTATTGGCATGGTTGCTAGGCACCTTCGGTGAAAACACAACCTGTTGACATAGTCATTGGGCACGGTCACTTGACACCTTTGATGAGAAAAGAGCCCTTTGGCATTGTCATTGGGCACCTTTGTGGTCAAAAGAGCCTATTGGCATGATTGTTAGGTAGTTTCGATGAGGAAACAGTCTGTTAGCACAACTTTGGTTAGTAAATCAACTCGTTGGCATAGTCATTAGGCAACTTCGAAGAGTAAAACAATCCATTGGCATTATTGTTGGACTCTTTAGATAGGCAAAAGTGGCCATCGATATTGTCATTGGGCACATCCAGAAGGTAAAAGAGTCCATTGGCATGGCTTCTAGGCACCTTTGGTGAGCAAAATAGCACGTTAGCATTATTGCTAGGCACCTTTGGTGAGAAAATAACATGTTGGCTTGGGTGTCATCTATGAGAAAAAGTCTGTTGGAATGGTCGCTGGCACTCTCACTGACCAAACAGTCTATTGACAATAACACTAGGCACATTCCGTGAGAAAACAGCCTAACGACATAGTTACTGGGCATCTTCAGTAAGAAAACTGCCCGTTGGCACATCTTTGGTGGGTAAAATAGTCTGCTGATGTGGTTGCTCGACACATTCAGTGAGAAAATATCCTGTTGGAACAACTTTGGCAGGGAAAACAAACCGTTAGCACGATCATTGGGCACCTTCGATGGGAAAACATCTAATTGTAAAGATTGTTGGGCACCTTCAGTGATAAAATAACCTATTGTCATGGTCACTAGACACCTTTGGAATGAAAAAAGCCCTTTGGCATTGTCATTGGGCACCTTTAGTGGGAAAAAAGGCCATTCACATGATTACCAGGCACCTTTGATGAGCAAGAAGCCCGTTGGCATGGTCTTTGGGCACCTTCGATATGTAAAATAATTCTTTGACCTAATTGTTAAGCACATTTGGTGAAAAAATAGCCTGATGGTACAAACGTTGGATGCCTTCAGTAAGAAAACAATCTATTGACACATCTTTGAAATGCAAAACAACTCGTTGGCACAGTTGTTAGACACCTTCGATTAGCTCAACAACTAATTGACACAGTTGTTAGCCATGTTTAGTGAGGAGACAACCCAATGACATGGTCACTAGGGACCTTTAGTGAAAAGACAGCCCATTGGCACTTCTTTGTTGGGTAAAACAAATAGTTTGTATAGTCAACGGGCACCTTCAGTGAGTTAAACTACCGATTGACATAGTCGCAGGGCATATTCGACAAAGAAACTACCCATTCACATAGTTGCTAGGCACTTTTGGTGAGAAAACAGTCCATTGACACTCCTTCAGTGGGAAAAACAACCACTGGCCTTTATCGCTGGGCAACTTCAGTGAGTAAAATGAATCGTTGATAGAATCGTTGGGTGCCTTCGACATGAAAATAGCCTATTAGCAAATCTTTGGTGGGAAAACAACTGGTTTACATGGTAACCTGGCTCCTTAGGTGAGAAAATAGCGCCTTGTCATATCTTGGGTTCACAAAATAAGCCATTGACATGGTCTATGGGCACCTTCAATGAACTAACAACCAATTGACATATACCAAGGAAGCAGTTCATTGGCACATCTTTATTATGTAAAGCAATCAGTTAGCATGGTCGATGCGCACCTTCGGTGAGAAAAATAGCCCTTTACATATCTTTGGTGGAAAAAACAACCAATTCGTATGGACAACGGACACTTAGGTGATGAAGAAAACCTATTGACACAATCACTAGGCACCTTCAATGAGAACACAACTTGTTGGCACTGTTGCTTGACACCTTTGGTGAGAATTTTTTTTGACATTATTATTGGGCACCTTTGGTGGGAAAAAGAGCCCATCAACACTATTATTGGGCATCTTTGATGAGAAAACAACCCGTTGACACATCTTTGGTGTGCAAAACAACCTATTGGCATGGCTGCTGGGCACCTTCGGTGAGAAAACAACCAATTGGCACATCTTTGGTGGGCAAACAACCCATTGGAATAGTCACTGGGATTTTTCAGTGAGCTAAAGAACCAATTGTCATAGTCGCAGGGCATGTTCGATGAGGAAGTAACCTGTTGGCAAGGTCACTGGGCAGCTTCAGTGAGAAAATAGTCGATTAGCACACCTTTGGCAGGCAAGACAACCTGCAGCCTTTGTCGTTGGGTAGTTTCGGTGAACAAAACAATCTATTGACACGATCCTTCGGCACCATTAGTGAGAAAACATTCTGATGGCACAGTTGTTGGGCGCCTTCAGTAAGAAAACAATCCATTAACACATCTTTGGAGGGAAAACAACGTATTGGCATGTTGACCAGGCACTTTCAATGGGAAAAACAACTTGTTGGCAATGTCGTTGGACACCTTCAGGAAGAATAGAGCCTTTTGAAATTATCATTGGGCACCTTTGGTGGGAAAAAGATCCCAATGACACGATTGTTAGACACCTTCAGTTAGAAAACAATCCATTGGCATGGTCGTTGGGCACCTTCGATGAGTAAAACAACCTATTGACACAATCGCAGGGTACATTGAGTGAGCAAATAGTTTGATGGCAAAGTCACCGCTTGCCTTCGGTAATGTGATAGCCAGTTGGCACATTTTTGGTAGGCAAAACACCCATTGGCAATATCATTAGGCACCTTCAGTGAGCTAAACAACTAGTTAACGCAGTTGTAGGGCACGTTCAATAAGGAGACAATTCATTGGCACAGTCACTGAATACCTTTTGTGAGAAAACAACCCATTGTCGCACCTGTAGTGGGCTACATAACAAATGAAGTTTTCCATTAGGGATCTTTGGTAAGGAAAATAACCCGTTGACACAATCGTTTAGCAAAATTTATTAGAAAACAATCTGATGGCATAACCTTTGGGCATCTTTGATAAGAAAACAACCCATTAGCACATCTTTGGTAGGAAAACAATTCATTATCAGGGTCATCGGGCACCTGCAGTGAGAAAACAACCTATTAGCACTGTCGTTGGACACCCTCAATGAGAAAACAACCTGTTGGCATGGTCGTTGAGTAGCTTCAGTGAAAAAACAACCTATTGGCATAATCGTTGGGCACCTTTGGTGAGCGAAACAACCCATTGACACAATCGCAGGGCACATTTGGTAAGAAAAAAACCTAATGGCAAAGTCACTGGGTGCCATCGGTAAGAAAACATCACGTTGGCATATCTTTAGTAGGAAAAACAACCCATTGGCATTGTCGCTGGGCACCTTGGGTGAGCTAAACTACTAGTTGGTATAGTCACAAGGCAAGTTCGATAAGGAAACAGCCTATTCGAATGATTGTTGGGCACCTTTGGTAAGCAACAATCGATTGGCACTCCTTTGATGGGAAAAACAATACTTGGCCTTTATCGCTGGCCACCTTCAGTGAGCAAAACAAACCGTTGACAGAATCGTTAGGTGCCTTCGATAAGAAAATAGTCCATTGGCACATCTTTGGTGGGAAACAACTCATTGACATGGTCACCGAGCACCTTGGGTAAGAAAACAGCCTGTTGGGACATCTTAGGTTGGCAAAACAATCCGTTGACATAGTCTTTGGGCAGTTTCAGTGAGCTAACAACCAATTGACACAGTCGTTAAGCATGTTTATCTAGGAAACAGTTCATTAGCATATCTTTGGTGGACAAAGCAACTAGTTGGCATGGACAATGAGCAACTTTGGTGAGCAAAGTAACTATTGACACCATCATTAGGAACTTTCGGTGAGAAAACAACTCATTGGCATAGTCACTAGGGATCTTTCGTTAGAAAATAACTTGTTGGCATGGACGCTGGGCATCTTTGATAAGTAAAACAACCAAATGAGAAAATTGTTAGGCACGTTCAATGAGAAAATAGCCCGATTTCATAGTCATTAGATGCCTTTTATAAGAAAATAGCCTATTGGCATATCTTTGGTATGCAAAACAACCCGTTGGAATTGTCTTTGGGCACTTTTCGTGAGCTAAAAAACTAGTTGACACAATCGCTAGCCAAGTTCAGTGAGGAGATAGCCTATTGGCACATCTTTGGTGGGCAAAACAACCAGTTTGCATGTTCGATAGGCACCTTCAGCGAGCAAAATAGCCTGTTCACATAGTTGTTGGGTGCTTTCGATGAGAAAACTATCCACTGGCACTGTTGTTAGGCATCTTCAAACATAAAATATCTTGTTGGCTTTGTCACTAGGCACCTTCAGTAAGCAAAAGAAGTTATTGGCACAATTCCTGGGCACATTCTATAAGAAAACAACCCAATGGCACAACTGTTGGGTGCCTTTCGTAAGAAAAGAGCCCATTACCATATCTTTTATAGGCTAAACAACCCGTTGGCAAGGTTAATGGGCACTTTTGGTGAGCTAATCAACTCGTTGAGATAGTCACTTGGCACGTTTGATCAGAAAATAGCCCATTGGCATAATTGCTGGGCACCTTCATTGAAAAAACATCCCATAGGCACTATCGCTAAGCACATTCGATTAGAAAATAGCCCATTGGCATATCTTTGATGTGCAAACTAACTAGTTGACATGGTCGATGGGCACCTTCGGTGAGAAAATATCCCTTAGCATATCTTTTGTGGCTAAACAGCCAGTTGGCATGGTCGACGGGCATAGAGGTGAACAAGAAAACCTATTGACACAGTCATTGGGCACCTTTGATAAGGGGACAACCTTTTAGTACTATTGCTGGACACCTTCAGTGAGGAAAAGCTCTTTGACATTCTCATTTGGCACCTTTGATGGGAAAAAGAGCCCGTTAGCATTGTAGTTGGGCATCTTCGATGAGAAAACAACCCATTAACAAATCTTTGGTGTGCAAAATAATCTATTGGCATGGTCATTAGGCACCTTCAGTGAGAAAACAACCTATTGCCACATCTTTGGTAGGCAAAATAACCCATTAGCATAGTTATTGGGCTCCTTTGGTAAGCTAAACAACCAGTTGACACAGTCACAGGGTACGTTCTACAAGGAAACAGCTCATTGGTAAGATTCCTGGGCACCTTCGGTGAGAAAACAACTCATTGGCACACCTTTTGTGGGCACGACAATTACAGCCTTCGACGTTAGGCACCTTCAAGGAGCAAAACAATATGTTGACCTAATCATTCGACACAATAGGTGAGAAAACAGTCTGATGGCATAGTCATTGGGTGCCTTCAGTAAAAAAACCCATTAAGACATCTTTGGTGGGAAAACAACTTGTTGGCATTTTCGCCTAGCATCTTTGATGAGAAGACAACTTGTTGGCACTGCCGTTGGACATCTTCAGTGAGAAAAGAGCCCTTTGACATTATCATTGGGCACCTTTAGAGGGAAAAAGAGCACAATCACATGATTAATGGGCACCTTCGAAGAGAAAAAAACCAACTAGTATGGTCGTTGGGCTCCTTCAGTGAGCAAAACAACCCGTTGACACAGTCGTAGGGCCTATTCGGTGAGAAAACAACCTGATGGAAAAGTCACTTCATGCCTTCGATAAGTTAACTGCCTGTTGGCAGATTTTTGGTGGGCAAAACAACCATTGGCACAGTTGCTGGGCACCTTCGGTGAGTTAAAGAACCAATTGACACAGTCGCAGGGCATGTTTGGTGAGGAAATAGCCTATAGGCAAGGCCACTGGGCGACTTCGGTGAGAAAACAACACATTGTAGCACCTTTAGTAGGCAAAACAACTCATGGCCTTTGTCGCTGGGCACATTTGGAGAGAAAAACAACCCATTGGCACAATTGATGAGAAAACAGTATGATGGCACAATTTCTGGGCTTCTTCGATAAGAAAAATCCATTATCACATCTTTGTCGAGAAAACAACTCGTTGGCATAGGCACCGAGCAACTTCAATGAGAAAACAACCTATTGGCACAGTTGTTGGATACCTTCAGTGAGAAAAGAGCCCTTTAACATTATTGTTGGGTACCTTTGGTGGGCAAAAGAGCCCACTGGCAAGGTTTTTAGGCACCATCAGTGAGAAAATAGTCTATTAGCACACCTTTACTGGGCAAATCAACTCATTGGCTTTGTCACTCGGTAACTTCGATAAGTAAAACAACTCATTGGCATTATCGTAAAAAGCCTATCAACACTGTTTCTAGGCATCTTTGATGAGAAAATAGCTCATTGGTACATATTTAGTGGGAAAAACAACCCATTGGCACGGTCTTTGGGCACCTTTGATGAGTTAAACAACCAATTTTTATAGCAGCAGGTGCTCGACGACAAAATAGCCCATTGACGAAGTCGTTAGGCACCTTCAGTGAGAAAACTTTTGATTGGCAGTCCTTTCATGGGAAGACAACCTATAGCCTTTGTTGCTGGGCAGGTTTAGTGAGCAAAACAACAAGTTGACACAATCATTTGGTAGAATTGGTGGGAAAATAGTCTGATGGTAATGTCGTTAGGTGCCTACAGTAAGAAAACAATATATTAGCACTTTTTTAGTGGGAAAGAAACTCATTGGTATGTTCATTAGGCACCTTTAGTGGGAAAATAATTTGCTGGCATTATCGTTGGACGACTTTAGTGAGAAAAGAGCCCTTTGACATTATTGTTAGGTACCTTTGGTAGGTAAAAGAGCCCATCAGCATGATTCTTAGCCACCTTCAATGAGAAAACAACCCATTGGAATGGTTGCTGGGCACCTTTTATAAGAAAAACAACCTATTGACACAGTCACTGGACATGTTTAGTAGGAAAAATATTTGATGGCATGATTATCGGGAACCTTTGCTGAGAAAAGAACCTATTGGCATTGTCATTAGACACCTTCGATGAGAAAAGAGCCCTTTGGCATTGTCATCTGGCAACTTTGGTGGGCAACAGAGCCCACTAGCATAACCATTAGGCACCTTCGATGAGAAAATGGTTTGTTAGCATACCTTTGGTGGGCAAATCAGCTCGTTGGCATAGTCATAGAGTAAGTTTTAGGAGTAAAACAACCCATTCGCATTGTCCTTGGGAAAAAAGCACATTGGCATTATTGTTGAGCACTTTCGGTGGGAAAAGAGCATATTGGCAAGATTTATGGGCACCTTCGGTGAGTAAAACAACACATTGGCACTATCACTAGGCACTTTTAGTGAGGAAAACAACTTGTTAACACAATCATTCTCACAATTGGTGAAAAAATAGTTTGATGGCACAGTGGTTGGTGGGAAAACAACTCATTGGCACAGTCACTGCACTCCTTTAATGAGCTAAACAACTTGTTGACACAGTCATAAGGCACGTTCAACGAGGAAATAATCCGTTGGCAAGGTTGCTGGCCACCTTCAGTCAGAAAACAAACCATTTCCACACCTTTGGTGGGCAAGACAACCTATAGCCTTTGTCGATAGGCAGCTTCATTGAGCAAAAAAATCTATTGACACAATCGTTTGGTACAATTGATGAGCAAATAGTTTGATGGCACAATCGTTGGGTGCCTTTGGTAAAGAAGACAACCCGTTAAGACATCTTTTGTGGCAGAACAATTTGTTGGCATGTTCACCGGGCACCTTCGGTGAGAAAACAACTTCTTGGCATTATCATTGAATACCTTTAGTGAGGAAAGAGCCCTTTGACACTATCGTTAGGCACCTTTGGTGGGTAAAACAGCTCATTGGCATGACTACTGGGCATTTTCAATGAGAAAACAATCCATTGGCATGGTCATTGGGCACCTCCGGTGAGCAAAACAACTCGTCAATATAGTCAAAGGGCACATTCAGTGAGAAAATAGCCTGATGGCAAGTTTAATGTGCACCTTCGATAAAGTAATAGCCCGTTGGCACATCTTTGGTGGGTAAAACAACCCATTGGCATGGTCTTTGGGCACCTTCGGTGAGCTAAACAACTAGTTGACACAGTCACAACGCACATTTAGTGAGAAAACAGCATAATGGCAAAGTTGCCGCATGCCTTCGGTAAGGTGACAGCCCTTTGGCACATCTTTAGTAGGCAAAACAAGCCATTGGCACAATTGCTGGGCATCTTTAGTGAGTAAACAACCAGTTGACTTAGTCATAGGGCACGTTCGGTGAGGAAACAACCTATTAGCACTTCTTAGGTGAAAACAACTCATTGGCATGTCCAAAAGGCACCTCTGGTGAGAAAACAACCTGTTGGCATTGTTGCTGCACACCTTAAGTAAGAAAAGAGCCCTTCAACATTTTCATTGGGTACCTTTGGTAGGAAAAAGAGCCTGTGGACATAGTTCTTAGGCACCTTTGGTAAGAAAACAACTTGTTGACATGGTTGTTGGGCACCTTCGGTGAGCAAAACAACTTGTTGACACAGTGACTAGGCACATTTAGTAAGAAAAAAATACGTTGGCACGGTTTGTTGAGAAAACAACTTGTTGGCACTATCATTGGACACCTTAATCGTTGTCATTGGGCACCTTTGGTGGGTAAAAAAGCCCATTGACACAATCATTGGGCACCTTCGATTAGAAAATTATCCGTTGGCATACCTTGGTGGGTAAATCAACTCATTCGCAAGGTCACAAGGCAAGTTTGATGAGCAAAACAACCTATTGGTATTGTCATTAGGCAAAAAAACCCATTGGCATCGTTGTTGGGAACCTTCAATAGGGAAAAGAGCCCATTGGCATGGTCTTTTGGCACCTTCGTTGAGTAAAATAGCACATTGGCACTGTTACTGGACACTTTTAGTGAGCAAAACAACTTGTTAACATAATCGGTTGACACAATTGGTGAGAAAATAGTTTGATGACAAAGTCATTGGGCACCTTCGATAAGAAAATGACCCATTAGCATATCTTTGGTGGAAAACAACTCATTGACATGCTCATTGAGCACCTTCGATGAGAAAACAACCTATTGGCACTATTGTTGGACACTTTCAGTGAGAAAACAACCTATTGGCATGGTCACTAGGCACCTTTGGTGAGAAAACAACCTGTAGGTAGGGTCGCTGGGTACCTTTGGTGACCAAAACAACCCATTGACACTATCGCAGGGCACATTTGGTGAAAAAAATAACTTGATAGCAAAGTCGTTGAATGCCTTCGGCAAGCAAACATCTCGTTGGCACATCTTTTGTAGGCAAAACAACCCATTGACACGGTTGTTGGGCATCTTTAGTGAGCTGAATTACTAGTTGAGATAGTTGTAGTGCACGTTCCAAAAGGAAACAGCTCATTCGAACGGTCCTTGGGCACCTTCAGTGAGAAAACATCCTATTGGCACTCCTTTTGTGGGAAAAACAACCCCTAGCCTTTATCCTTAGGCACCTTCGTTGAGCAAAACATACCTTTGACATAATTAATGGGGCACCTTCGACAAGAAAATAGCCCATTAGTACATCCTTTGGTGGGCAAAACAACCTATTGGCATGGTCGATGAGCAACTTCAGAGAGCAAAGTAACTCGTTGACACCATCGCCTGGCATTTTCCGTGAGAAAACAATCCATTAACTCTATCATTGGGGATCTTCAGTGAGAAAAAAATTGTTGGCAGGTTGTTGGGCACCTTCGATAAGTAAAACAACCAAATGACACAAATATTAAGCACATTCGGTGAGAAAATAGCGCAATTTCATAGTCATTGGGCACATTTTATAAGAAAATAGCCTATTGACACATCTTTGGTAAGACAAAGAAACCCATTGGCATAGTCGTGGGCACATTTAGTGAGCAAAAAAACCAGTTGACACAGTCGCTATGAACGTTCAATGAGGAGACAGCCCATTGGCACAGTCGCTGGGCACCTTCGGTGAGAGGATAGCCTATTGGCATATCTTTGGTTGGAAAAATAACCAGTTTGCATTGTCGATAGGTACGTTCAGTGATCAAAAAAACCCATTGACATAGTCGATGGGCACTTTCGGTGGTAAACTATCCTTTGGTACTATTATTGGGCGCCTTCGGTGAGAAAAAAACCTGTTGGCTTGGTCACTAGGCACCTTCGGTAAGCAGAGTAAGTCATTGAAACAATTGGTGGGCACATTCAGTAAGAAAATAGCCCAATGGGACGGCTACTTGGTGCCTTTGATATGAAAACAACTTGTTGCCGCATCTTTGGTAGGCTAAACAACCTGTTGGCAAGGTTATTGGGCACCTTTGATGAGCTAAACAACTCGTTGACATAGTCGCTGGGCATGTTCGATGAGAAAACAACTCATTGGCATGATTTTTTGGGCACATTCATTGGAAAGACATCCCATAGGCACTGTCGTTAGGCATTTTCGGTGAGAAAATAGCTGTTGGCACATTTTTGATGTGTAAAAAAACCAGTTGGCATAGTCGATGGACACATTTGATGAGAAAATAGCCCCTTGCATAACTTTAATGGGCAAAGTAACTAGCTGACATGGTCGACGAGCACTTAGGTGAGCAAAAAAACCTATTAACATAGTCATCGAGTACCTTCGATGAGAAGACAAACTGTTGGCACTCTTGTTGGACACCTTTGGTGAGAAAGAAGCCCTTGGATGTTATCGTTGGACACTTTTAATGGGCAAAAGAGCCTATCAACACTATTGCTGAGCATCTTGGATGAGAAAGCACCCTTGACACATCTTTGGTATGTAAAACAACTAATTAGCATAGTTGATGGGCACCTTCGATAAGAAAGTAGCCCTTTGCATATCTTTGATGGGCAAAACAACCAGTCGGCATGGTTGATGGGAACATAGGTGAGCAAGAAAACCTGGTGATATAGTCACCGAGTACCTTTGATGAGAAGACAACCTGTTGACACTGTTTCTGGACACCTTCGGCGGGAAAAAAGCCCTTTGACATTATCACTGGGCACCTTTTGTGTGCAAAAGAGCTCATTGACACTATTATTGGGCATCTTTGATCAAAAAATAGCCCGTTGACACATCTTTCATGTGCTAAACAACCCATTGGCACGATCGCTGGGCACCTTCGGTGAGAAAACAACACATTGCCACATCTTAGGTGAGCAAAACAACCCATTGGCATAGTCGCTAGACTCCTTCAGTGAGCTAAATAACCAACTGACACATTCACAGGGCATGTTCAACTAGGAAATAGCACGTTGGCAAGGTTGCTGGGCACCTTCGGTAACAAAACAGCCCATTAGCACACCTTTGGTGGGTAAGACAACACGTAGTCTTTGTCACAGGGCAACTTCGATGAGAAAAAGAACACGTTGACACAATCGTTCGACACAATTGGTGAGAAAATAGTCTGATGGCACAGTCGTTGGGTGCCTTCGATAAGAAAACAACCCACTAGCACATCTTTGGTAGAAAAATAACTCATTAGCATGCTAACCAGAAACTTTCAGTGAGAAAACAATCTATTGGCACTGTCGTTGGACACCTTTGGTGAGAAAACAGATTGTTGGGATGATCGTTAGGCACCTTTGGTCAGAAAACAACATGTTGGCATGGTCACTGGTCACTTTTGGTAAGGAAAACAAGTCGTTGACACAATCATAGAGCATATTTGTTGAGAAAACAACCTGATGGTAAAGTCATTGGGCGTCTTCGGTAAGAAAACATCCCGTTGGCAAATCTTTGGTGGGCAAAACAATCCATTATCACAGTTATTAAGCAACTTCGATGAACTAAACTACTAGTTGACATAGTCGCATGGCACGTTCGATAAGGAAACAACCCGTTCACACACACGCTAGGTATCTTTTGTGAGAAAATAGCCCATCGGCATTCCTTTAGTGGGAAAAACAACCCCTAGCCTTTATCGCTGGGCACCTTTGGTGTGCAAAGCAAATTGTTGACACAATCGTTGGGCAACTTCGATAAGAAAATAGACCATTAGCACATCTTTGGTGGGAAAACTACTTGTTGGCATGGTCACTGGGCACTTTTGGTGAGAAAACAGCCTGTTGGGGCATCTTGGGTTGACAAAACAACCTGTTGACGTAGTCTCTGGGCACCTTTAGTGAGCTAACAATGAATTGACATAGTCATAGAGCATGTTTAGCGAGGAAATAGTCCATTGGCATATCTTTGGTGAGCAAAACAACCAGTTGGCATTGTCTATGAATACCTTCAGTGAGCAAAGTATCTCGTTGGCACCATTGTTAGGCACATTCTGTGAGAAAACAACCCATTGATATTGTCGCCGGGGATCTTCGATGAGAAAATAGCTCGTTGGCATGGTCACTATACACCTTCGATAAGTAAAACAACCTATTAACACAATCATTAAGCACATTCGGTGAGAAAACAATCTGATGGCATAGGTGTTGGATGCCTTCGGTAAGAAAACAACCCGTTGGCACATATTTGGTATGCAAAACAACCCATTGGTATGATCATTGGCCACCTTCGGTGACCTAAATAACCAGTTGACATAGTTGCTAGGCACATTCAGTGAGGAGACAGCTTGTTGGCATGATTGCTGGGCACCTTGGGTGAAAAGACAGCCTATTGGACGCTGTCACTGGACACCTTCGGTGAGAAAAAAGCCCTTTGGCATTATCGTTGGGCAAATTTAGTGCGAAAAAGAGCCCACTTGCACAATTGTTGCATAGCTTCAATGAGAAAACAGTCCATTGGCACAATTTTTGTGGGAAAATCAGCTCGTTGGCGTGGTCAATGGGTAACTTCGATGAGCAAAACAATGCATTGGGCATCTTCGACAAGCAAAAGAGCCCATTGACATGGTCTCTGAGCACCTTCGGTGAGTAAAACAGCACGTTGGCTTGGGTGTCTGGGCACATTCGGTGAGAAAACAGCCTAATGGCATAGTTATTGGGCACCTTTGGTGATAAAACAATTCGTTGGCGCATCTTTGGTGGGCAAAACAACCTGTTGACTTGGTTGCTGGGCACATTCGGTGAGAAAACATCAATTTGGAACACCTTTGGTATGCAAAACAACCCGTTGGCAGGACCGCTGGGCACCTTTGATAAGATAACATTCAATTGCCAAGGTCATTGGGCATCTTTGGTGGGAAAACAACCCGCTGGCACTGTCATTTGGCACCTTCTGAAAAAAAGAGCCCTTTGGCATTGCCGTTCAACACCATCGATGAATAAAAGAGCCCATTGGAAGGATTTCTGGGCACATTTGATGAGATAGGAGCTCGTTGGCATGGTCATTGGGCACCTTTGATAAGTAAAATAACCTATTGACATAATCATTAAGTACAATCGCTGAGAAAATAGCCTGATGGCACAGTCATTAGATATCTTCAATAAGAAAAAAACTCGTTGATACATCTTTGGTATGCAAAACAACTCGTTGACATGGTCGTTGGGCACCTTCGGTGAGCTAGACAATCAGTTGAAATAATTGCTAGGCACGTTCACTAAGGAGATAGCCTATTGGCACGGATGTTGGTTACCTTCAGTGAAAAGACAACCCATTGGCATAGTTATTAGGCACTGTCATTGGACAACTTTGGTGGGCAGAAGAGCCCATTGGCACAATTGTTGGGCAGTTTTGGTGAGAAGACAATCTGTTGACACATCTTTGGCAGGCAAATCAGCTCATTGTCATGGTGATTGGCCAACTTCGATGAGCAAAACAGTCCAATGGCATTGTTGTTAAGCTCCTTTGATGCAAAAAAGATCCCATTGACATTATTGTTAGGCACCTTTAGTACATAAAAGAGCCCATTAGCAAGATCTCTAGGCACTTTCAGTGAGCAAAATAGCACATTGGAACTATTGTTGGGCACTTTCGGTGGAAAACAACATGTTGGTTTACACATTGTTGTTGAGAAAAAGTCTGTTAGCATGGTTGTTGGGCACCTTCAGTGAGCAAGACATCCTATTGATATAGTTGGTGGGCACCTTCGGTGAGAAAATAGCCTGTTGGCACATATTTGGTTGGCAAAACAACCCGTCGATGTGATTATTGAGCACATTCAGTGAGAAAACATCCCGTTGGAACACATTTGGTGGGCAAAACAACGCTTTGGCATAATCTCTGGGCACCTTCAATGAGAAAACATCCAATTGGCAAGGTTGTTAGGCACCTTCGGTGAGAAAATAACCTGTTCACATAGTCGCTGGGAACCTTTAGAAAGAAAAGTGCCCTTTAGCATCATCATTAGGCACCTTCGGTGGGAAAAAGAGCCCATTGACACGATTGCTGGGCACCTTCGGTAAGAAAGAAGCCCATTGGCATGGTCACTAGGCAACTTCGATAAGTAAAACAACCAATTGACACAATCATTAGGCACATTCGGTAAGCAAAAAGCTCGATGGTACAAATGTTGGATACTTTCGGTATGAAAACAACCCAATGGCACATCTTTCGTATGTAGAATAACCGATTGGCATGGTCATTAGGCACCTTCGGTGAGCTAAACAACTAGTTGACAAAGTCGTTAGGAACATTTAGTGAGCAGACAACCTGTTGGCACGGTCACTGGACACCTTCAATGGAAAGATAGCCAGTTAGAACATCTTTGGTAGGTCAAATAACCAGTTTGCATTGTCGATCGGTACCTTCAGTGAGCAAAACAACCCGCTAGCATAGTCATTAGGCACTTTCGATGAGAAAACTGCTAAATTATACTATCGCTGGGCATCTTTGGTGGGAAAACAACCCGTTGGCTTGGTTACTGGGCACCTTCAGTGAGCAAAACAACCAGTTGACAGAATTGTTGGGCACAGTCGATGAGAAAACAACCTAATGGCACAGTCACTGGTATCTTTAATAAGAGAACAACTCGTTGCCACATCTTTGATAGGCAAAACAACTCGTTGGCAAGGTTGTTGGGCACATTTGGTGAGCTAAACAACCCATTGAATTAGCCGCTCGGCACATTTAAGGAGAAAATGGCCCATTGGTAGTGTCTTTCGGTACCTTCAACGAGGAAAGTGTCGTTGGGTACCATCAGTGAGAAAATAGCTCAGTGGCACATCTTTGGTACACAACACAACTAGTTGGCAAGGTTGATGGGCACCTTCGGTGAGCAAAACAACTAATTGGCACATCTTTAGTCGGTAAAAAAACCAGTTGGCATAGTCGTTGGGAATCTTCGGTGAGCTAAACAACCAGTTGAAACAATCGCTAGGCACGTTCTGTGAGGAGACAACCTGTTGGCACAGTCGCTAGACATGTTCAATGAGAAAACAACCCAATTGTAAGTTACTGGGCAACTTCAGTGAGATAACAGTACAATGCTGGGCACCTTCGATGAGAAAACAGCCCGATTTCAAAGTTGTTAGACACATTCGGTAAGAAAACTACCAGATGGCATAGTTGCTAGGCATTTTCTGAAAGAAAACAACTTGTTGGCGCATCTTTAGAGGGCAAAACAACCCGTTAATGTGGACGCTGGGCATATTCGGTAAGAACACAAGAAGTTCGCGCAATCGCTTTCCACCTTTGATTAGAAACGAGCCCTTTTACATTATCCTGGGGCACCTTCTGTAGGCAAAAGAGCTTATTGGCACAGCCGCTAGGCGCCTTTGGTGATAAAATAGCTCATTGGGACTATCGCTGCGCACCTTCAGTGAGCAAATAGTCAGTTGGCATGGTCGCTGGGCTCCTTTTATGATCACAACAACTCATTAACATAATCGTAGGGCACATTTAGTGAGAAAACAACCTAGTGGCAAAGTTGTTGGGTGCCTTCAGTAAGAAAACAGCCCGTTGACACAACATTGGTGGAAAAAACAACCCATTGTCACAGTTGCTGGGCATCGTCAATGAGCTAAACAACTAGTTGAGACAACCACAAGGCATGTTTGGCTAGGAAACAGACCGTAGTCATAGTTACTAGGCACATTCGATGAGAAAACAACCATTGCCTTTGGTGGGCCAAATAACCTATGGCCTTTATCACTGGGCACCTTTGGTGAGCAAAACAACCCATTGACACATTCATTGGGCACATTTGATGAGAAAATAATCTGATGGCATAGTTGTTGGGCACTTTCGGTAAGAAAACAACCTATTAGCAAATCTTTAGTGGGAAAACAACTCCTTGACATGGTGATCGAGTACCTTCAGTGAGAAACAACCTATTGGCACTATCGCTGGACACCTTTGATGAGAAAAGAGCCAATTGACATAATGGTTGGGCACCTTTGATGGGCAAAAGAGCCCATAGACACTTTTGGTTGGCACCCTCAATGAGAAAACAACCCATTGGCATGGTCACTGGGTACCTTAGGTGAGCAAAGCAATGTTGACACAGTCGCTGGGTGTGTTTAGTAAGAAAAAATCTGTTGGCACTGTTACTGGGTGCTTTTGTTGAGAAAACAACCCATTAGCATTATCACTAAGCACCTTTGGTGAGAAGAGGACCCTTTGGCATTATCATTGGGACCCTTTGGCATTATCATTGGGCCCCTTTGGTGGGCAAAAGAGCCCACTGGTAGGATTGCTAGGCACCTTCAGTGAGAAAAAAAATTCATTTGCATAACTTTGGTGGACAAAGCAGCTCCTTGGCATGGCCATTAGGCAACTTTGATGAGCAAAACAATTTGTTGGCAGTATCGTTGGACTCCTTTGATGGTCAAACGAGCCCATTGGCATTGTCGTTGGACACCTTCAGTAGGCAAAAGATCCCATTGGCAAGGTCCTTGGGCACCTTTAGTGAGGAAAATAACACATTGGCATTGTCACTGGGCATTTTTAGTGAGAAAATATCAAGTTGGTTTGGGCACCGTTGATTAGAAAAAGTTTGTTGGCATGGTAGTTGGGCACCTTCGGTGAGCAAAACAACCTGTTGACATAATTGTTGGGCACATTCAGTGAGAAAACAACCGATTGGCACAATCGCTTGCCACCTTTGGAAAGAAAGGAGCCCTTTGACGTTATCCCTGGGCACCTTTTGTGGGCAAAAGAGCTTATCGATATAGTAGGTAGGCACCTTCGATGACAAAATAGCTCATTGAGACAATTACTGGGCACCTTCAGTAACAAAACATTTCATTGGCATGGTTGCTAGGCTCCTTCTGTAAGCATAATAACCTATTGACATGATTGTTGTGCCCCTTCGGTGAGAAAATAATCTATTGACACAACTTTGGTTGGCAAATTAGCTCATTAGCATGGTCACTGGGTAACTTTGATGAGGAAAACAATTTGTTGGCATTATCATTAGGCTCCCTTAGTGGGAAAAAGAGCCCATTGGCATTATTGGGCACCTTTAGTGGGAAAAAGAGCCCATGATCATGGTTTTTCGAAGTAAGTTCTAATGAATAACCTCGATAATTTATAAGGGCACACAACATATCGATCCCATAAGGAGGGATAGACAAGTCCTAAATTTACTACCAACACAATATGAAAAAATACAAAAGATAGAAAAACTAAAGCAAGAATTCAATTCAATCATGAAATTCAATCTAAGAATCAATTACGAAAATATTAATAATTTAGCTATTACAGCACTCTCAACAATTTTGCTTGTTGGCATGGTCGCTAAACACCTTCAGTGAGCAAAACAACTTATCGACATAGTCGTTGGGCACATTTAATAAGAAAAAAAACATTGGTACAACAACCTTTTGGCATTATCACTGGACACCTACCGTGAGAAAAGGGCCTATTGACATTGTCATTGGGCACCTTTAGTGGGCAAGAGAGCCCATTGGCACACTCGTTGGGCACCTTTGGTGAGAAAATAGATCATTAACACACCTTTGGTGGGAAAAGTAGCTCGTTTTTATGGTCAATAGGCACCTTTGGTGAGAAAACAACTTGTCAGCATTGTCTCCATACACCTTCAGTGAGAAAAGAGCCCTTTGACATTATCATTGGGCAACTTTGGTAGGCAAAAGAGCCCATCGGCACTGTTGCTGGGTACGTTTGGTGAGAAAACAATCCTTTAACCTGTCGCTAGGCACTTTAGTGAGCAAAACAACCTGTTGAAACAGTCACTGGGTAAATTTACTAAGAAAAAAATCCAAAGGCCCGTTACTGGGCGACTTTGTTGAGAAAACAACCTATTGGCATTGTCACTTAGCTCCTTCAGTGAGAAATGAGCCCTTTAACATTATCGTTGGCACCTTTAATGGGAAAAAGAATTCATCGAAACTATTATTGGTCATTTTCTTGAGAAAATAGCCCGTTGACTTGATTGTTGGGCACCTTCAGTGAGAAAACAGCCCATTGGCACACCTTTGATGGCAGAACAACTCGTAACATTTGTTGTTGCGTACCTTTGGTAAGCAAGATAATCTTTTGACACAATTGATGAGAAAACAATTTAGTGGCATAATCGATGGGTGCCTTCGGTAAGAAAATAACCCATTAGCAAATCTTTAATGGAAAAACAACTCATTGGCATATTCGTCGGGCATCTTTGTTAAGAAAACAACATGTTGGCACTCTTATTGGACATCTTTGGTGAGAAAAGAACCCTTTCACATTATTATTGGGCATCATTGGTTGACAAAAGAGCCCATCGGCATAGTTGCTAGGCACCTTTGGTGAGAAAACAGTCCGTTGACACATCTTTGGTATGGAAAACAACCTATTGGCACGGTCGCTGAGCAATTCAAGTGAGAGAACAGCCCATTAGAACATCTTTATAGGCAAAACAACCCATTAGCATGATCATTGGGCACCTTTGATTGGAAAACAGCACATTGGCACACCTTTGGTGGGCAAAACAACCCGTAGCCTTTGTCACTGGGCACTTTCGGTGAGCAAAACAACCCTTTGAAACAATTGTTCTGCACAATTTATGAGAAAATAGTCAAATGCACAATCATTGGGCACCTTCAATAAGAAAACAGCCCATTAGCACATCTTTGGTGGGTGAACAACTCTTTGGCATGGTCACCGAGCACCTTTGGTGAGAAAATAACCTATTGGCATAGCAGCTGGACATATTCAATGAGAAAAGAGCCCATTGACATGATTGTTAGGCACCATTAGTGGGTAAAAGAGTTCATCAGCATAATCGTTAAGCACCTACGGTGAGAAAAATAACCTTTTAACACAATCTCTAGGCACGTTTAGTAAGAAAAAAATCCATTGGCACAGTTGTCAGGCTCTTTTGTTGAGAAAACAACCTGTTGGCAGCATCACTAGACACCTTCAGTGAGAAAAAGCCCTTTGGCATTATTGTTGGGCACCTTTGGTGGGAAAAAGAGCCCATTGACCCGATCACTGGGCACCTTCAGTGAGAAAACAGTCTGTTGGCACACCTTTGCTAGGTAAATCAGCTCATTAGCATGGTCCTTAGGTAACTTTGATGAGCAAAAGAGCCCATTGGCATTGCTGTTGGGCACCCTCGGTGAGCAAAAGAGCCCATTCACACAAACTTTAGGCACCTTTGGTGAGCAAAACAACACCTTGGCACTATCGCTAGGCACTTTTGGTGAGAAAACAACACTTTGGCACAGTTTTTGGGCACCTTTCGTGTGAAAAATCCTTTTGGAATGGTCGTGAGGCACCTTTATTGAACAAAACAACCCATTGATGTTAGACATATTTGGTGAAAAAATAGCCCGATGGCATAGTTGCTAGGCACCTTCAATAAGAAAAAGCCTGTTCACACATTTTTGGTGGGTAATACAACCTGTTTATATGGTCGCTAGGCACATTTGGTGAGAAAACAACTAGTTGGTACAATCGCTTGCCTCCTTTGGTGAGTAAAGTTCCCTTTGATATCATCCTTGGGCACCTTCGATAGGCAAAAGAGCTTATTAACACAGTCGCTAGGCACCTTCGGTGAGAAAATAGCTCATTAGAATAGTCATTGAGCACTTTCAACGAGAAAACAACCTATTGGCATGGTCAATGTCCACCTTCTGTGACCTCAACAACTCTTTAATATAATTTCACATTCGGTGAGAAAACAACCTGGTGGCAAAGTTGCTGGGTTCCTTCGGTAAAAAAATGGCCTTTTGGTACATCTTCAATGAGCAAAACAACCTATTGGCAAGGTCACTGGGCACCTTCGATGAGCCTAACAACTAGTTAATATACTCACAGGGCATGTTTGGCTAGGAAACAACTCATTGGCATAGTCGCTGGGTAGGTTCGTTGTGAAAACATCCCATTGGCACACTTTGGTAGGTAAAATAACCCGTGGTCTTTGTCGCTAGGCAACTTTAGTGAGCAAAACAACCTATTGGAAGGGTCACTAGGTAGCTTCGGTGAGCCTAACAACTAGTTGATAGAATCACAGGGCATGTTTGGAGAGGAAACAATTCATTGGCATGTCCTTGGCCAGCTTCATTGAGAAAACATCCCATTGGCACACCTTTGGTAGGCAAAACAACCCGTGGTCTTTGCCACTGGGCAACTTTAGTGAGCAAAACAACCTATTGACATAATCGTTTAGTGCAATTAGTGAGAAAATAGTTCGATGACACAATTGTTGGTCACCTTCGATAAGAAAATAACCCATTAGCACATCTTTGGTGAGAAAACAACTTATTAGCATGGTCACCTTTGATGAAAAACGACCTATTGGCACAGTCGTTGGACACCTTCAGTAAGAAAAAAGCCCTTTGACATTATCGTTGGGGACCATAGGTAGGAAAAGAGTCAATTGGCACAGTTACTGGGAGTCTTTTATGAGAAAACAACTCGTTGGCATGGTCGCTGAGCACCTTAAGTGAGAAAAATAACCCGTCGACACAATCATAGGGCACATTCAGTGAGAAAATAACCTGAAGGCAAAGTTACTGGGTGTCTTTTGTAAGAAAACAGCCTGTTGCCACATGTTTAGTAGGCAAAACAACCTATTTTCATGTTCAGTGGGCACGTTTGGTGAGCTAAACATCTAATTGATATAATTACATGGCACATTTAGCAAGGAAATAGCCCGTTGGCACAGTTGTTACCCACCATCAGTGAGAAAACAGCCCATTGGCATACCTTTCTTAGACAAAACAACCAGTTGGGCGTGGTCATTGGGTAGCTTCGACGAGCAAAACAACTAATTGACACAATCGTTGGGCACATTTGGTGAGCTAAACAACTTATAGCTTTTATCACTAGGCACCTTCGGTGAGCAAAATAACCTATTGACACAATATACAATTGGTGAAAACACATTATGGTCGTATAATCGTTAGGCACCTTCAGTAAGAAAACAACCTATTAGTATATCTTTGGTGGGAAAAAACAACTCGTTGGCATTGTCACCAGGAACCTTTAGTGAGAAAACAACTTGTTGGCACTATGGCTGGACATCTTCAGTGAGAAAAAGATCCCTTTAACATTATCGTTAGGGACCTTTGGTGGGAAAAGGGTCCGACGACATAGTTACTAGGCAGTTTCTATGAGAAAACAGCTCGTTGACATGGTCGGTGGGCACCTTCGATGAGCAAAATAATCCGTTAACACAATCATAGGGCATATTAATTGAGAAAACAACGTAATGGCAAAGTTGTTGGGTGCCTTCGGTAAGAAAATAGGACATTGGCACATCTTTGGTGGGCAAAACAACTCATTGGCAAGATCGGTGAACACCTTTGATGAGCTGAACATACAGTTGACACAATTTCAAGGCACGTTCGGTGAGGAAATAGCTTATTGACATAGTTATTAGGCAGCACGATGAAAAAACAGCCTATTGGCACACCTTTCACAAACAAAACAACCCGTTGGCATGGTCGCTGGGCACCTTTGATGAGCAAAACAACTTATGGATTTTATTACTGGGCACCTTTAGTGAGCAAAACAACCTATTGACATAATCATTTGATACAATTGGTGAAAAAAACATTATGGTGGAACAGTCGTTCGACACCTTCAGTAAAAGATCAACCTATTAGCGTATATTTAGTGTGAAAAAATAACTCATTGACATGGTCACCGGGCACTTTTGGTGAGAAAACAACCTATTGGCACTGGGCTGGATACCTTCAGTGAGAAAAAGACCACTTCGACACTATCGTTGGGCACCTTTGGTATGTAAAAGAGCCCATTGGCACAGATGTTGGGCACCTTTAGTGAGAAAACAACCCATTGGCATGGTTATTGGGCACCTTTGGTGAGCAAAACAACCTGTTACCATAGTCACTGAGCATGTTTAGTAAGAAAAATTTTTTTGGCACAATTACCGAGTGCTTTCATTGAGAAAATAAGATGTTGGTACTATCACTGGACACCTTCGGTGAGAAAAGAATGCTTTGGCATTGTCGTTGGGCACCTTTTGTGAGAAAAGAGCCCGTTGGCATGTTCACTGGGCACCTTCAGTGAAAAATAGTCATTTAGCACACCTTTGGTCGGAGTATCAACTCGTTGACATAGTCATTGGGCAACTTCGAGGAGCAAAACAACCAGTTGGCATTGTCGTTGGGCTCCTTTGGTGGGTAAAAGAGATCATTGGCATTGTCATTGGGCACCTTCAGTGGGCAAAAAAGCCCACTAGCATAGTCTCTGGGCACCTTCAATGAGCAAAACAACACGCTGGTATGATCGTTAGGCACCTTCAGTGAGAAAAAAGTCTGTTAGCATGATCCCTAGGCACCTTCAGTGAGAAAAACAACCTATTAACATAACTTTGATGGGAAAACAACCTGTTGACATGGTCACTGGGCACATTCGATGAGAAAATAGCCTAATGGTACAATTGTTGGGCATCTTCGGTAGGAAAACAACCAATTGGCACATCTCCAGTGGGCAAAACAACCCGTTGACATGGTTGTTGGGCACGTTCAGTGAGAAAACAACCTGTTAGAACACCTTTGATTGGAAAAACAACCTGATGGCATGATCGTTGAGCACTTTTGACAAGAAAACATGTAATTGGCAAGGTCGTTGGGCACGTTTCGTGAGAAAACAACCCGTTGACATAGTCACTATGCACCTTCAGAAGGAAAAAGGCCTTTGACATTGTCGTTGGGCACCTTTGATAGGAAAAAGAGCCCATTGGCACGATTGATGAACACCTTTAGTGAGAAAACAACCCATTGGGACATCTTGGGTCAGCAAAACAAGTCGTTGACATAGTATCTGGGCACTTTCAGTGAGCTAAAAAACTAATTGACACAGTCACTGGGCATGTTCAGCGAGGAAACAAACCATTGATCCATCTTTGGTAGGCAAAACAACCAGTTGACATGGTCGATGGGCAACTTTGGCTAGCAAAATAACTCATTCACACAATCGCTGGGAACTTTTGATGGGAAAACAACCCATTATCACTATCACTAGGAACCTTCAGTGAGAAAGTAGCTCGTTGGCATGGTCGCTACGTACCATCGATAAATAAAGAAAAATGATGCAATTGTTGGCAAAAAATAGCTCGATGGCATAGAAGTTATATGCCTTTGATATGAAATTAGCTCATTGGCGCATCTTTGGTATGAAAAACAACTAGTTAGATGATCGTTAGGTGCCTTCGATGTGCTAAACAATTAGTTTACACAGTCGCTAGGCACATATAGTAGGGAGATAGCCTATTGGCATGGTCGTTGAGCACCTTCGGTGAGAAGGCATCCCATTGGTACATCTTTGATGGGCAAAACAACCAGTTTGTATGGTCGATAGGCACCTTTAGTGAGCAAAACAACCTATTGACATAGTCAGTGGGTGCTTTCAATGAGGAAACTACCAAATTATATTGTCGTTAGGCACCTTTGGTGAGAAAATAGCCTGTTAGCTTGGTAACTTTGGCATCTTCAGTGAGCAAAACAACTCATTGACACAATCACTGTGCACATTCAGTGAGCAAACAACCCAATGGGCATAGTCACTGGGCACATTTAGTAAGAAAACAGCCTATTGCCACATCTTGGGTAGAAAAACAACCTGTTAATAAAGTTGTTCGGCACCTTCGGCATGCTAAACAACCCATTAACATAGTCATTGGGCACGTTCAGTGAGAAACTAGCCTGTTGGCATGGTCGTTAGGCATCTTCCGTTAGAAAATATCCTATTGGCACTGTCATTGGGCACCTTTGATGGGAAAACGGCCTAGTGGCACATCTTTGGTGTGTAGAACAACCAGTTAGCATGGTCGATGGGCACCTTCACTGAGGAAAACAACTTGTTGGCACATCTTTGTTGAGATAACGACCAATTGGCATGGTCTTTGGGTACCATCAGTTGGCATGGTCGCTATGCACCTTTAGTGAGAAGACAGCTCTTTGACATATCTTTGGTGGGGAAACATCTAGTTTGTATTTTCGATTGACTGAAAAACTACTGGGTATAGTGTTTAGGCACCGTCATTGAGAAGGCAACCCATTGGCACATATTTGGTAGAGAAAACATCCAGTTTGCATGGTCGATCGACATTTTTGGTAAACAAAACAACCTGTTGACGCAATGTCAGTGTGCACCTTTGGTGAGAAAGCAGCATGTTGGCTTTTTCATTGGGCACCTTTGGTAAGCAAGGCAACCTATTGACATAATCGCTAGGCACATTTAGTGAGAAAACAACCCGATGGCATATCTTTGGTAGACAAAACAACCCATTGGTATGTTTCTCGACACCTTTGGTTAGCTAAATAACCCGTTGACATAATCTTTGGACACATTCGATGAGAAAATAGCTCATTAGCATGGTCGCTGTGTGCCTTCAGTGAGAAAGAAAACCAGTAGACATGGTTGACAAGCACTTCGGTGAGTAAAAAAAACTCGTCGACACAATTACTGGGCAGTTTGCGTGAGAAAATAACTTATTGGGACTGTTGTTGGGCACCTTTGGCACAAAAACAATCTATTGGCATGGTCGTTGGGTACCTTCAGTGAGCAGAACAACTTGTTGACATAACTGCTAGGTGCATTTAGTGAGAAAACAACCCAATGGCAAAGTCGCTGGGTGCCTTCAGTGAAAAAACAATAAGTTGGAACATCTTTAGTGGGGACAACAATCATTGGCATAGTCGCTAGACACCTTCGATGAGAAAACAACCTTGTGGCACATCTTTCGTATGTAAAACAACCGATTGGCATGGTCGATGGGCACCTACAGTGAGCAAAACAACTTGTTGGCACATCTTAGGTGGGCAAAACAACCAATTGGCATGGTCACTAGGCACCTTCGGTTAGCTAAACAACTAGTTGGCACGGTCACTAGACACTTTCGATAAGAAGACAGCCCATTGACACATCTTTTGTGGGGAAAACATCTAGTTTGCATACTTGATGGGCATTTACGGTAGGCTAAACAGCCAGTTGGCACAGTCACTAGGCACCTTCATTGAAAAGATAGCCTGTTGGCACATCTGTGATGGGAAAACAACCAGTTTGTATGGCTGATGGGCACTTTTGGTGTGTAAAACAATTTGCCGACTTTGTCACTGGGCATTTTTTATGGGAAAACTACCCATTGGCACTGTCATTAAGCACCTTCTGTGAGAAAGCAGCCCGTTGGCTTTGTCATTAGGCACTTTTGATATGCAAAACAACTTGTTGAACCAATCACTAAGCAGATTTGGTGAGAACAACAGCCTGATGGCATAGTCATTGGGCACCTGCGATAGGAGAATAGCCCGTTGCCACATCTTTGGTAGGCAAGACAATCTATTGTCAAGGTTAATGGGCACCTTCGGTGAGTAAAACAACCTATTGACACAATCGTTGGTCATATTCGGTGAGAAAACAGCCGATGACAGTCATTGGGTGCTTTCAGTAGGAAAATAGCCAGTTGACACATCATTGGTAGGCAAAACAATCTGTTGGCAGGGTTACCAGGTGCCTTTATTGATAAAATAACATGTTGGCATAGTCGCTAGACACCTTCGGTAAGAAAAGACCCTTTGGCATTATTGTTAGGCACCTTTGGTGGGTAAAAAAGCCCATTGGCACTTCTTTGGTAGGAGAAATAACTAGTTGGCATGGTCAATGGGCACCTTTGGTGAGCAAAACAACCCCTTCACACAGTCCTTAGGCACTTTCGATGAGAAAAAAATTCTTTGGCACTGTTGATGGGCATCTTCGGTGACAGAACAGCACGTTGGCATAGTCTCTGGGAACCTTCGATGAATAAAACAACCCCATTTACACCATCGTTGTTAACATTCAATTAGAAAATAGCATGATAGCACAGTCACTGGGCACTTTCGGTAAGAAAACAACCCATTTGAACATGTTTGGTAGGTAAAACAATCTTTTAGCATGGTTATTGGGTACCTTCAATGAGAAAACATCCTTTTAGCACTGTCGCTAAACATCTTAGTTAGGAAAAGAGCCTTTTTCCATTATCGTTGGGCACTTTTGGTGGGAAAAAGTGCCCATTGACACATCTTTGGTGGGTAAATCAATTAGTTGACATGGTCAATGGGCACCTTTGGTGGGAAGATAGCATGTGGGTATGGTCACTGGGCACTTTCAGTGAATAAAACAACCCATTGACACAATCATTGGGCTTATTCAGTTAGCAAATAGCCTAATGGCATAATCATTAGGTGCATTTGGTAAAAACTTGGCCCGTTTGCACATTTTTGGTGTGTAAAACAACCCATTGGCATGGTTACCATATACCCTTGGTGAGAAAACAACCTATTAGGACTGTCATTTGACATCTTTAATGGGAAGAAGAGCCTTTTTCCACTATCATTAGGCACCTTTGGTGGGCAAAAGAGCCCATTGGCATATCTTTGGTGGGTAAAACAACTGGTTGACATGGTCGATGGGCACCATCGGTGAGCAAAATAACTAGTTGACAAAGTCACTAGGCATATTTGGCGAGAAAATAGCTCGGCACTGTAGCTGGGCACCTTTGGTAAAAAAAACAGCACGTTGGCATAGTTGCTGGCCATCTTCGGTGAGGAAAACAACCTATTGACATAGTTGTTGGGCTCATTCGATGAGAAAAAAGATCGATATCATAGTCACTTTGTGTCTTTAGTAAGAAAATAGTATGTTGGCAATTCTTCAGTGGGCAAAAAACCCATTTACATAGTTACTGGGCACCTTTAGTGAGAAAACAACTTGTTGGCACAGTCGATGGGCACCTTCGGGAAGAAAAGAGCCTTTTGGCATTATTGTTAAGCACCTTGGGTGAGAGAAAGACCCCATTGGCACGATCGCTAGGCACCTTCATTAGTAAAACAACTCATGGACACACCTTTAGTGGGCAAACCAACTATTTGACATGGTCACTGGGCAGCTTTGGTGGGCGAAAGACTCCTTTAAAACAGTCACTAGGCATGCTTAGTGAGAAAATAGCCCGTTGGCATGGTCACTAGGTACCTTTGGTCAAAAAATAACCCATTAGCACATCTTTGGTAGGCAAAACAACCCATTTGCATGGTCACTAGGCAACTTTGGTGAGAAAACAAACCGTTGGCATACCTTTGATCGGCAAAACAACCCGTTGGCCTTATCGCTAGCCACTTTCAGTGAGAAAATAGCTTCATGGAATAGTCAAAAAGAAAATAACTCATTGCCACATCTTTGGTAGTCTAAACAACCCATTGGTAGGATTTTTGGGCACCTTTGGTGAGCTAAACAACCTATTGGTATAGTCGTTGGGCTCGTTTGATAAGAAAATAGACCATTGGCGTAATAACTTGACACCTTTGGTGAGAAAACAGACCCTTTTCATGGGCAAAACAAACCATTGGCCTTGTCATTGGAAACCTTAAGTGAGGAAAACAACCCTTTGAAATAATCATTTGACACGTTCAATGATAAAAGTAGCTCGATGGCAGAGTCACCGAGTGCCTTTGGTAAGAAACTTCTCATTGGCACATATTTATTAGGCAACACAACTTGTTTGTATGGTCACAAGGCACCTTCAGTTAAAAAAACAACTCATTGGCACAGTTGTTGGGCAACTTTAGTGGGTAAATGAGCCCATTGGCAAAGTTACTGGGCACTTTTAGTGAGAAAACAGTCCGTTGGGACATCTTGGGTGGGCGAAACATCCCATTGGCATGGTCGTTGTTCGCCTTCAATGAGAAAATAGCTTATTGGAACTATTTTTGGGCACCTTAGGTGGGTAAAATGGCCTATTGACAAGGTCACTAGGCACCTTTGATGAGAAAACAATTCATTGGTACACCTTTGGTCGGCAAAATAGCCCTCTGGCAAGTTCTTTGGGCACCTTCGATGAGCAAAACGACCCATTAACTTTTTCGCTAGGAAACTTTAGTGAGTAAAACAACCTACTGGGTTTGTGGCTGGGTACCTTTGATGAGCAAAACAATTCATTTGCACAATCATTCAGCACATCTAGTGAGAAAACCATTTGATGACATAGTCGTTAGGCACCTTCAGTAAGAAAACAACCCTTTAGGACATCTTTGGTGGGTAAAGAAACCTGTTGGAATAGTCGTTGTGCACCTTCAGTGATAAAACAACCTATTGACACAGTCGTTGGACACCTTAGATGAGAAAACAACCCCATGGCATACCTTTGGTAGGCAAAACAACCCATTGGCATAGTTGCTGGGCACCTTCGGAGAGCAAAACAACCTATTAACACAGTCATTGGCCACTTTTGGTGAGAAAACAACCCATTGGCAAAATTATAGGGAACCTTCGATGAGAGAACAGACCGTTGGCAAAACTTTGTTGGGCAAAACAACCCATTGGCATGGTCGCTGGGTACCTTCGGTGAGCAAAATAACCTATTGACACAATCGCTGGGCACATTTAGTGACAAGATAACCCAATGGCACAATCGTTAAGCGCCTTCAGTAGGAAAACAACCTATTGTCACATCTTTAGTGGGTAAAACAACTAGTTGGCATAGTTTTTGGGCACCATCAGTGAGAAACGAACCATTATGTATTGTCTTTGGGCACCTTCAGTGGGTAAAAGAGCCCATTGGCACGATCGCTAGGTACCTTCTATGAGCAAACAACCTGTTGGCTTTTTCACTAGGCACTGCCAACCCGTTGACACAATCGTTTGGCATGCTTGGTGAGAAAATAACCAGATGGCTCAAAAGCCCTTTAGTATTGTCATAGGGCATATGCGGTAGGAAAAAGGGCCCATTGGTATAGTCGTTAGGTAGCTCCAGTGAGAAAATAACCAGTTGGAACACCTTTAGTGGGCTAGTTTGAATGGTCCCTGGGCACCTTCGATAAGAAAAGATCCAATTGATAAGGCCGTTAAGGCATCTTACATGGGTAAAACATCCCATTGACATGGTCGCTGGGCACCTTCACTGAGCCAAACAACAAGTTGACATAATCGTTGGGCACACTTAGCGAGGAAACAACACATTGCCACATCTTTGGTAGATAAAACAACAAGTTGGCATAGTTGATGCGCACCTTTAATGAGCAGAATAAATCGTTGACACAATCGTTGTGCACTTTCGGTCAGAAAACAACCCATTGGAACTATCGTTGGGTACCTTCAGTGAGAAAACAACCCATTAGCATGGTCGCTGGGCACCTTAGGTGAGTAGAACAAATCATTGATAGAGTCATAGGGTGTATTTGTTGAGAACATAGCCTAATGCCATAGTTACTGGGTACCTTCGGTAAGGAAATAGCTTATTAGCAAGCCTTTGATGGGCAAAACAACTAGTTGGTTTTGTCATTGGGAAACTTTGGGGAGTAAACGAACCCATTGACACAATTACTCGACACAATTGGTGAGAAAACAATCCAATGGCACAGTTGTCGGATGCCTTCTATAGGAAAATAGCCTATTGGCATATCATTGGTAAGATCACAGCCCGTTGACACATCTTTGGTAAAAACATAGCCCGTTAGAGCATCTTTAGTAACACAGCCCGTTAGCACATCTTTGGTGGGCATGACAACTTATTGATACAGTCGTTGGGCACCTTTAATGTGAAAGCAACCCATTGGCACTCCTTTGGTGGGCATAAAACAATGTTTTGGTTTTATCATTGGGCACCTTTGATGAGAAAAGAGCCCTTTGGCAATGTCGTTGGGCACCTTCAGTGGGCAAAAGAGCTTATTAAAGCGATCATTAGGCACCTTCGATGAGAAAACATCTCGTTGGTATAGCTTTGGTGTGGAAAAAAACCCACTGATATGGTCGTTTGTATGAGAAAGCATCCCATTGATATAATGGTTGGGCAAATTTGGTCAGAAAGCAACCCATTGGTACAATCGCTGGGCACCATCAAAGAGAAAGGAGCCCTTTGGCATTATTTTTGGGCACCTTCTTTCGGCAAAAGAGCCCTTTAGCTCAATTATTGGGCACCTTCAATGAGAAAATCACCCATTGGCATGGTTATTAGGCACCTTTGGTTACCAAAACAACCAGTTTACACAGTAGCTCGACACTTTTGGTGCGAAAACAACCTATTGACATGGTCCTTAGGCACCTTTGGTATGAAAATAGCCCATTGGCACACCTTTGGTAGGTAAAACAACACATTGGCTTTGTTGTTAGGAACTTTTGATGAGTACAACAATATGTTGTCACAATCGTTTGGCACATTCCGCAAGGAAACAACCCATTGGCATATCTTTGGTGGGCAAAACAACCCGTTGGCATAGTCAATGGGCACCTTCAGTGAACTAAATAACTTGTTGACATAGTGGTTTAGCACTTTTGGTGGGAAAACAACTCATTCGCACTATTGTTGGTCACCCACAGTGAGAAAACAACCAGTTGGCATAATTATTGCGCACCATCAGAGAGCAAAATAACTCATTGAAAAAATTGTAGGGAATATTCGATGAGAAAACAACCTAATGACACAGTAACTGGGTGCCTTCGGTAAGGAAACAGTCGTTGGCACTCCTTTTATAGGTACCATAACCTGTGGGCTTTGTCATTAAGCACCTTTGATGAGAAAAAGCCATTGACATAATTGCTTGGCAGAATTGATGAGAAAATGACCTGATGGCACAGTAAATGTGCACCTTCAGTAAGAAAATAGCCCATTGGCATATGTTTGGTAAGAACACAACTTGTTGCTCATCTTTGGTAAGAAAATAGCCACTGGGCACCTTCAGTAAGAACACAGCCCATTGGCACGTCTTTGGTGGGCATAACAATCCGTTAGCACGATTGTGGGGCATCTTTGGCAAGAAAATAGCCTATTGGCACACCTTTGGTGGGCAAAACAACCTTTTGACTTTGTCGTTGGTCATCTTTATTGAGATAAAAGCCCTTTGGTGTTGTCATCATGGGCACCTTCGGTTGGCAAAAGAGCCCATTAGAGTGGTCATTTGGCACCTTTAGTGAGAAAACATCCTATTGGCATACCTTTGGTTTGCAAAACAACCCGTTGACATAGTCACTAGGCACTTTGGGTGAGAAAGCATCCCATTGGCATAGTCGTTGCGCACCTTCAGTGAGAAAACTAGTCTTTAGCACATCTTTGGTGTGGAAAAAAACTAGTTAACATGGACGGTTAAGTCGTTGACAAGATCATTAGGTGCTTTCGTTAGGAAAATAACCCATTGGCACTATTGCTAGGTGCCTTTGATGAAAAAACAACCCGTTGGCATAGTTGCTAGGCAACTTTAGTGGGCAAAACAAGTTATTGACATAATCCTTGGGAGCTTTTGGTAGGAAAACAACTAGTTGGTGCATCTTTGTTGGGAAAAAAACCTGTTGGCATGGTTACTGGGTCCCTTTGTTGAGAAAACAACTTGTTGGCACAGTCGCTGGACACCTTTGGTAAGAACAGAGTCCTTTGGCATTGTCGTTAGGCACCATTGGTGGGAGAAAGAGCCCAATGTGCACATCTTGGATAGGAAAAATAACCAATTGGCATGGTTGATGGGTACCCTTGGTGAGCAAAACAACCTATCAACACAATCACTGGGCACTTTTGGTGAACAAAATAACCTGTTTACATAATCATTGGGCTTATTCGGTGAGAAAACAGCCCGATGGCATAGTCGCTAGGTGCCTTTGATAAGAAAATAACTAGTTTGAACCTCTTTAACGGACAAAACAACCCTTTCTCATGGTTACCGGGCACCTTCAGTGAGAAAACAATCTGTTGGCAATGTCACGGGACACCTTAGATGGGAAAGGAGCCCTTTTCCATAATCATTGGGCATATTTATTAGGCAAAAAAGTCCATTAGCACATCTTTGGTGGGTAAAAATACTAGTTGGCATGCTCGTTGAGCACCTTTGGTGGGAGAACAACATGTTGGCATGGTCCCTGGGCATCTTTAGCGAACAAAACAACTCATTAACACAATTATTGGGCTTATTCGAAGAGGAAATAGCTCAATGGTAACGTCGTTGGGTGCTTTTGTTAAGAAAACAAAACATTGGCACCTTTTTGGTAGGACAAACAACCTGTTGGCATGGTTACTAGGCACCTTTGGTGAGAAAATAACCTATTGGCACTATCGCTGGACACCTTCAATAGGAAAAGAGCTCTTTGCCATACTCATTGGGTACTTTTGGTGGGGAAAAGAGTCTATTAGCATATCTTTGGTGGGCAAAATAACCGGATGGCATGGTCGATGGGCACCTTTGGTGAGCAAAAAAAGCCATTGACACGGTCGCAAGGCACATTTGGTGAGAAAACAACCCATTGGCACTATCACTTGGAGCCTTCGGTAAGAAAACAACACATTGGCATAGTTGCTGGGCACCTTCAGTCATCAAAACAACCTATTGATGCAGTAGTTGGACTCATTTAGTGAGAAAAAGCTCAATGGCATAGTTTCTTTGCACCTTCAGTAGCAAAACATCTCGTTGAAACATCTTTGGTGGGCAAATTAACCTACTGGTATGGTTAATAGGCACTTATGGTGTGAAAAGAGTCCTTTATCATTGTCATTGGGCATCTTGGGTGGTAGAAAGACTCCATTGGCAGGGTCACTAGGCACCTTTGGTGGCAAAACAACTTGCTGCAACACATTTGTTAGGAAAAACAACCGATTGGTATGGTTGCTAGGAACCTTATGTGGGCTAAACACCCCCTTAAAATAGTCGCTGGGCAAGTTTAACTAGAAAATAGCCTGTTGGCACGGTTGCTGGCACCTTTGACCAAAAAATAGCCCATTGGCTCATATTTGGTGGGCAAAACAACTCAATGGCTTTGTTGCTATGTACCTTTGGTGAGTTATTATTGGGCACCTTCGGTGAAAAAATAGCCCTTTGTTACACCATTTATGGGCAAAACAACCTATTGACACGGTCACTGGGCGCCATCGGTGAGACAACATCCCATTAGCACGGTTGCTGGGTATCTTTGATGGGAAAACAACCTGTTGGCACATCTTTGGTGGGCAAAACAACCTGTGGACACTGTTATTGGGCATCTACAGTGAGAAAAAAGACCGTTGTCGCTGTCCATCTTTTTTGGGCAAAAGAGCCCAATGACACATCGTTAGGTGCCTTTGGTAAGAAAAGAACCTATTGACACATCTTTATTGGGCAAAACCACTCATAGGCATGGTCGCTGGGCACCTTCAGTTAAAAAACAACCCGTTACAATGGTTGTTGGGCACCTTTTAAGAGAAAGGAGCCCTTTGGCATTGTTGTTGGGCACCTTTGGTGGGTAAAAAAGCCCATTAGCAGGATCGCTTGACACCTTCGATGAGAAAATAGTCCATTGGTAGATCTTTGGTAGAAAAAACAGTTCATTGGCATGGATGCTAGGCATCGACGGTGAGTAAAACAGCCTGTTGACACAGTCGCTAGGGACTTTCTTTGAGAAAACAACCAGTTGACACATCTTTGATGTGCAAAATGACTAGTGGCATGTCGCTAGGCATCTTTAGTAAGCAAAACAACATGTTGACATGGTAGTTGGGCATCTTTGGTAGGAAAAAAGCCCTATGGCATACCTCTAGTGGGCAAAACAACCCGTTGGCATGGTCAATGGGCACTTTCGATGAGAAAAATATCTCTTTGGAGCAACTTTGGCCATTGGCACGATCACTAGGCATCTTTGATAAGAAAACATCTAATTGGCAAGGTTGTTGGGCACTTTCAGTGGGAAAACAACCCGTCAGCATGATTGCTGGGTACCTTTAGATAGAAAAGAGCCTTTTGGCATGGTCATTGGACACCTTCGATGGGCAAAAGAGCCTATTGGCATAATTGCTGGGCACCTTCGATGGGAAAGAAGTCTATTAGCATGCTCGCTGGGCACTTTTGATAAGTAAAACAACCTATTGACACAATTATTAAGCACATTTGGTGCAAAAATAGCCTTACGATATAGAAAATGGATGGCATCGGTAAGAAAACAGCCCATTTAGACATCTTTGGTGTGCAAAATAATCTATTGGCATGGTGGTCCTTCGGTGAGCTAAACAACGAGTTGAGACAGTCACTAGGCATGTTCAGTGAGGAGACAACCTAATGACACAGTCACTAGGCACCTTAAGTGAAAAGATGGCCTATTGGCACATCTATGGTGGGCAAAACAACCAGCTTGCATGGTCGAACGGTAGCTTCAATGAGGAAAATAACATGCTGACGCAATCATTGGACACTTTTGATGAGAAAACTGTCAAATGGTGTTGTCGTTGGGTAGCTTCAGTGAGAAAACAAGCCATTGGCTTAGTTAATAGGCACCTTTGGTGAGTAAAACAACCCCTTCACATAATGGCTGGGCTCATTTGGTGAGAAAACACCTAGTGGCACACTCGTTGGGCACCTTCGGTAGGAAAACAACTCATTGTTGTTTGGAAGCTGAGTCGATATCCAATCCTGACTGTAGTAGAATAATTACAAAACGTTTTTGCAATCTTTAATTTTCCAAAAAATAAAGATCTTTTTAATTCTATAACAAGATTAATACAATCATAATAAAGTGAAAACTAAATTCGTACCTTATTTTGAAGCTTGATTTAACTCTTGGTGTATCCCTCGAACCGTTCCTGAAACTGATTCCTCTTAACCATCGAAGCTGCACAAGTGTCCAGCCTCTAACAGTATCCACAGAACAGGTTAAGAGAACTATCTAACTCTTACAGAGAGGGTTAAGCATGAAGTACTAGCATCATAGAGCTTAAGCCTATTTATAATAAGCATTGGACATTTTAGTAATTTAATTAAAATTAAATTATATTTTCAATTAAACTTTAATTAGCATTACAAATAATTCTAATTAAATACCTATTATGTCCATATAAGATTCAACATCTCATGTTGATCCTTATTTATTAAATATTTCATATTTAATCATAAATTTAAGCTTTACATTCAAGTCCAATTTGATTAAATTAACTTTGCTCTCTTCAACCCATTCTATATGTGAGACCCATTAGGGTCACACATATGTTGGCAATGATTATAAATTCTAATTCTAATCTATAATTAGAATTAGATAAATTAAAAATCCTTTTAATTTATCTTTAATTCTCTAATTAAATAATGTATAATAATAGATCAAGATTGGCATCTAGTAACGCATCATGACCACTTAAATATTTAGGAATGACAAAGTGGTTCTGATTAACCTTTTCGTGCATGATTTTTCTGTATAATTCAATCCTTTCATCATATAATGTTCCTATAAGGCATAGAGCATGGAATTAATGTCTACTCTATTTTGAGTCCAATCATATTAGTTATCTGTCATTGGCTATCAATTCAATTAATGTCATTTATAAACTATTTACAAAATGTCGTTCTACCTTGGCTAAGGATTTTTTGAATCAATACTAATCGAGAACAGCAGAACATTCTCCCTAATTACTTTAAGGTGATGAATCCTATCTTGATCACTCAACTACCTCTATATAGTTCATGCCACGTCCAATGACTACTAATTAAACAACCCACGATTAAATAGATCACAAGTAGTATCAAAACATAGCAATACCCATGCAAGATAACTTTGACGACCTCAAGTTAGAAGATCACTTATACAATCATCACAACAAGAATTCCATAGACATTCAAGTAATGTTCCAAATGGATTTCTCATATTGAGTCTATTCAGTGAACTTGTTCTCTAACAAGCACCCACATGTTTGTTCAAGTATCTCTATACTTTATTCTATGAGATTGACCACTTCCTTCATAAGGAAAAACACAATGTATGTTAGTCTTTTTACGTTCTATTAATGTCCAATCTTAATAAAACAATGACTAGGAACATTTAGAAATAATACATAATTTCAATATGAATCTCATAATTATAATCTCATTATAATTTCATTTGCACTGTATAATTATTCCATGGACTTTATCATATACATTTAAATGTGTACAATATAAATAATGCCTTTAAATAATTTGTCACTAAACTACAACCAAAGCGATTGGCTGTAGGGCATAAACCAACAATCTCCCACTTGCACTAAGCCAATCTTTTAAGTATCTTATACCATATCATCATATGGTGATTATTCTACTACTAGCTTAATGAGAGAATTCTACAAGATTCTTTATGGTGAGCACTTGCTTAGGCCTTACAATTCCCATCTTAATTATCATCATAATTAAGAAAATTTGCTTAAACACATTCTTGGATCTTTGATGAGACATTAGCTCCTTATACATGCCCAATGGATTTAATGTTCTATAGTATATTACTGTCTTGAACAATGTAAAGAAACTCTATCAAGTTCACTAAAGAACTTGTTGATCCAGTTAATCATTTCTACAAAATGAAAAATGTATTATGGCTCAATTAACATCCATGGCTACATTGGAACCTTTCCAATCCTATTGTTCTAAGTAAATAAACCTTAATTAGGAGTTACTTTGAAAGTTATATCCTTATCATTTTGAACTCAAATATCAACTCACACATAGAGTAATGGATATCTATAATACTTCACAAGTATTTGATATCTCAAATACTAAACATCTTTAGTAAATTATCTATGCACTTGGACTTAGAATAAGTTAACAATGTCTAATCTATCTCTATAGATCTAATTCCTAGAGTTAAGTTGTTACCTTTTCATATCCAACAAAAATTGTTCTTAGATAATTATGTGTTCAATAATTGAAAATTAGAACTATTATTCTCTGTGAGTAATATGTCTCCATATACTCTCACTGAAGAGGATAATTATACTCCCACTAACCTTCTTATAAACGTGATAAATTCACAATTATCTCCAAAATAAACTCTTTGAATTCGTTATGAAAGTGAATCTTTCAATATCTCATAGCCTTTCAACTATACATTAAATGCATCATTAAAGGCATTAGTTTCAACTAGATGTATTATCATAAGATTTGAACCTTTCAAATTTCATCTTACTCCCACTACTTATCTTGAGAACCATTCTCCTA
>JANZXP010089926.1:0-23391 GCA_027576715.1 Erythroxylum flavicans
TCTTTGATAACCGCTTCTTGATTCTTGATAACCGTCATTTAGTTGAGTTCTGTAACTAACTCTAACTAAATAACTGTTCTGACGTGCCAATGTATCTTCATGGTATCGTCTATGTCTTCTTTGTGTCTGTGTTGCCTTTGTGTCTATGTTGACTTTGCGTCTGCATCTGTGTTTTGATTTTGCATCTGCGTCTGCGTCTGCGTTTATATTGTCTTTACGTCTGCGTTTGTGTTTTGATTTCACGTCTGTGTCTACATTTATATTATCTTTGCATCTGTGTCTACGTTTATATTGTCTTTGCGTCCGCGTCTATGTTTTGATTTCGCGTCTGCGTTTATATTGTCTTTGCGTCTGCATCTGCGTTTATATTATCTTTGCATCTGTGTCTGTGTTTTGATTTCGCATCTGCGTCTATGTTTATATTGTCTTTGCATCTGCGTCTGCGTTTATATTATCTTTGTGTCTGTGTGGTCTTTGCGTCTGTGTTTCCTTCTGCGTCTGAGTTCTGTACTTTGTCTATACACTTAACACACTTGTCAAAAACGTTCATTTGTTTCTAGCATTATTATTATTTGATTGTCATCAAAATTAATCATTGTAAAGTCCTCTTAACTTAACATATAAGACTCATTTTACATAGTGAGCCAGAGGCTCTTACCACATTTTGAGCTTTAAGCTCTTTTTACACTGGCGACTCTGATCATATCTGCCTTTATGTTTTATGCATTTATGTAATGAAATGCATCACACATATTTAATCATTATGATCAATCAGTCACATTCACATTCTCTTTATCATTTACATTTGTCATCGGACCTTAGTCCGGCAGTCAACATACAAGTTGAGAACCATTTACTCAATCAAATTCACATTTAAAGAGCACTTCCAATGTGTTATTCATGCATCAAATGTCTCGGACATTTAATGTCTGGAATTAGTGCATACATATCACATAATAATTTAATACAAAGATAAAACAAAAAATTAATCGAAGTGAGACCATCTTAGGTTACTCACGTTTGCTCCAGATAGCTATTGTCTTGAAGTCCCAACAATGTCTAGATGTGCTCGATCTATTTTCTTTTCTATATCATACAAACATACACATTTACCACATTAAAAGTACTCATTTATGCATACATGTGTGTTACGTACTATGCATGCTCAATGACAATTCCGAATACAATTCCTTAATTCACATCTCATAATCAATTATCAACACCTTTTAATCATTCTTTAATATCTAATACACTTTTCTCAGTTTAATCACCTCATTCATCATCAACTAGGTTCAGTCAAGATCTCATTTAAACCTAAATACCTCATATGGAAGCACCTAGCCATTTGTTGTTTCAAACCACACATAAAAGAAATATGTTTAATGTTTATCCATTTCCTATGATCGTGGTCAATTTCCTACAATCATGGGATTTATTAGCAAAAAGTTTCTGCCCTCGCTAAGCATTCCCAGCGGGATTTGTTGGCAAAAAATTTCTGCCTTCATTAAGCATACCCACAATCGTGGGATGCTTCCAGTACAAGAATCTCAGCAATTTCTCCAATTTTTCCAACTTCTTCCAACTCATACAAGTTACTTCTATCATCTTATATACTTAGTCAATCATTTCTAGCTTAATACACCATCATTTCCTCTTCATTCATAACTCCATTTCAGCTCAATATCATACACACATAACTCAAAATCCACGATTGATCATAAATACCAAAAACAGAACATATTCCTATACACTTTCAACTCCAAATTTCTGCACATATTCAAATCCAATTCTCATCTTTATTTCACTTTTAAATATCATCTAAATTCAATACATCATAATACTCATTCTTATTAGCGCTAAACTCATGAATTATCATTCATCTTCACACAAAGTAATACATTACTTTTTTTACCACTTCATTCACACTTCTTCATATTTCAAACTTCCTTTTTCAAAATCAAGCATCTCATAACTCATTATCACAATTGATTCATTTACCAAACAATTCATGAATAACATTAACTCACTACAATTGAAAGCACGATCTCTTTATTATTACATTACACCCATATTAAAACACATATATAAAAACTCATGATCAATCCTCAAATCTCAAATCATCCATCATATTAGTTTCATCCACCACTACTTATAAAGATTAAAGCATTAATTTACTTGATTTAGCTTCAACTTGAAGATGTCACTTAACCCTAGCTCTCCATATAACTCACGTACATCATCATTTAAGGTGGTAGGGTTGGGTCTTTAGTAAGAATGAATGAGAGAGCAAAATAAGAGTAGCAAGTGAAAGATGAGGGGGCTAGGTTCAATGTGAATGGAGATTGGTGAGAAAAATTTGTGAAGGAGGAGAAGAAAGCCACAAAGAAGAAGAAGAAGAAAGCAAGATACAAACAATTAAATGGTCTTTGAAAAGTTGAAAGAATCATGGGTTTAAGACATGGCTGGCAAGTGACACTTGTCACTTGCCACATGTCCAATCCTTATAGGTTTACACTAGGTTCTCTGATTAACTAGTCCAATCAACTCCAATTTTTACTTCGATTGTCTTAAAATTTCAATGACATATGTCATTAAATCCAAATGTCATTTATAAAAATTTCCATTGCCATTTGACTCTTAATTCTACTTCCATTTATCAATTGTCCTGCCACTTGACATTTTTCCTAGTCCTGAAAATACTCAAACTTTCAGTAAATTTCTAATTTTCAGTAAATTTCTAATTTTCACCAAAAATTCTAAATCAATACTAATACACACCAATTTAATTTTCAATACATATAAACCACAATTCATGTCAAAAATCACATTTATATCAATTATATTCAGAAATGTCAATGAATGAATGTACAATCATTTTAATGTGCAAAAATTAATATTCACATGTGTGTATATGCTATATTATGCATGAGCATGAAATGCAATTTCCTAATTTCTCATTATATCCCACATGTATAATATTCTAGGGTTCTAACCCCTAACATGGGATAACAGGATGTTACATGAAGATTGAAAAGAGTTCTGGTTGTGTGAAATTCCACAGTTATGTATGTTGTTCGTGTAAGTCCTTGTGCCCATGTGAAATCATGAATTTAGGTGTTTTTGATTATACACCATCTCTCACATGTCTGTGTAAGTGACTGTGTGTATCCCAGAAATCTTAAAGTTTACTATAAAATGATGTGAGCAGAAGCAAATTAAAGGGAGCCGAGTTTTGTAGTAGATTTTAGACATATGAATCCTAAAGAGACGACGATTTTGATCAAGGGAAGAGGAAAACATGAAGTTAACATCAAAAGATCCGATAAAAAGCTACATCAAATCCATACTTTCAAGAAGATTCAATAGCAGAAAAAGGGAGATTTAGAATTACAATTCTTTTGTTTTCTATTAGTTTGTCTTCATGGTTATCTTTGATTTATGATTAGTAACTAAATGTTTTCAGCGTCTAGGTGTGATGAACCCTAGTTTAGGATAGCAATATGTTTTAATCTTTTGTTCAATGCAACTATATTGATTTATTTATTGCGATTTAATCATATGTTTTACTCTTGTTCTAATATATCCAAAATATTAGTGCATGATTTGATTTTATATAATTGAGATTGAGAAATCTTCTTGTATGAATAAATCTACCATAATTGGAAAGAGTTGTTTGCAAACTTAGAGATAGGCCGATATAAATCCTCTAGATTAAGGTCAAACCTAATAGCATAATTCATAAATTGATAAAGTAATCATAGGGATTTTAACTAGAAAGATTTTTGTTAATCAACTGATAAATTAGTTGTTAAAAGTCTCAGGAGAGTTACTAACATAAGATAGGAATTTCTACGGTCCAATAATCAATAATATAATTGTATGATGAAAGATTAATTTAAAGATTCTTAGGGGGATTCATCACCTGACACTACTATTGACATTAATCTTTCTTTGTATTCTACTTATCCTGCGTTCATAATTGTTTAATCTTAATTTCGTTCACTTTTAGCTTTATTGTTAATTAAAAACTAAAAATTTGATTTTTAAGTTAGATAACAGAAAAAGGGCAATTACTAGTATTTACAGTCTTTGTGGGATCGACCAGTACTTGCTTGTGCTAGCTACGACTACGTTGTGCACTTATGGTAATGTAAATATCAATATAGAAAATAAATTAATGAAGTTATTGGCATCGTTGCCGGGGATAGTAATATTAAGAACACCTAGATTTTATTACTCTAGCCATTCTTATTTTATTTTGTTTTATTTTTATTTTTAATGTTTCTTATTTTATTTGATTAATTTGTCTAATTTTTATTTTTCTTATAGATTTGGACTCTTGGTTAGTTTACAATTTGAAGAAATTCTAAGAGCTTAATCAATGCAGATCTAGAGAATGAAAGAACAACGTGTAGAAATCTTCATAGAGTGCAACTGCGAGAGTTTGAACTGGATTGTTAAATAGATAACTTAGGTGGTTAAGTAAACACTAAAGAATCACACAATATGGCTGACCATCTGAGGGCCATGTTCGACTACACTAGGCCAGATATGACTAGAGTAGAGTCCAGCATCATAAGAATGACTATTAGTGCCAATAATTTTGAAATCAAGCCTAGTATCATCCAGATGGTGTAGTAGTCAGTTCAATTATATGAACTCAGAGATGAAGACTCGAATGCGCACATCTCTAATTCTTTTGGAGAACTTTGATCTTTTAAAGTCAACAATGCTAATGATGATGCTAACAGACTATAGTTAGTCTTATTGTTCTTAAGGAAAATGACCAAACAATGATTAAATTCGATGCTAAGATCATCACTGACTACAAGGGAACAAGTGGCAGAGAAGTTTTTATTGAAATATTTCCCACCAGTTAAGACTGTTAAATTGAAGATTGACATCTCCTCATACTCCTAAGTTGAAGCTAAATCCTTATACGATACTTAGGAAAGGTTTAAGGAGATGTTGAGAAGATGCCCACACCATAGTCTTCTACTTTGGATGCAAATCCAAACATTTTACATTGGGTTGAATCAAAGCACTATGCAGTCTATAGATGTGGTAGTTAGGGGGTATGCTTAACAACAAGACACTAGAGGGGGCCTAAGACTTAATAAAAGACATGGTTATGAACAACTACTAGTGTTAGAGCACAATCAATAAGCTAGTAGGAATTTATGAAGAAGACACATTGGCATAGTTGGTGAGTTAAGTGAAAGCATTGATTGCAAAGATCAATATACTTATAATGGCTCCACAAGGTCGAGTGATACAGTGTGAGGTGTGCGGGCTATATCATTAAGGTATTAGAGCAGAGTTGATTTTTAAACCTCAAAATCTTCTTTACCGTGAAACCTTAACATCTTGTAACCTACCCAAAAACACTTACCTTCACTTACCAAAACCAAAAACAAAAAATACAGAGGCAATAAGGAGGTACCGGTTACCCCACAGTATTAATAGTGTCATCTAAAAACCATCCATGCACTGGCATATTGGTGTTCAAGTCATCGTCTGTCAACAATTGGTAATTGTAGTTTGATGGGTCAGCTTGCCTCTTCATCCTAAATGGAGTTCTGATCTTGTTTTATGTCAAAATTAACCACAACATGGGTATTTTAATAATAGTAAAGTCTTTTATATGTTTTGAAATATTTCCAGCAGTGTTACTATTGTCTGTTTAACTAGGAAATTTGTCAATCATTCCTAGGAGATGTTAAATTCTAGTAAATCATTGAAAAGTGTTCCAACAATGGTTCCTTAACTTTGCAAGTCAACAAACAATGTTTGAACGACAATAATTATTCTTTTTCATCTAAGAATGTAGAATTCTTCTTTAAAGGTTAGAGAAAGTTATCTCATTTGACATTTGATCCCCAATTGATTATAAAATATTGGAAAATTGGCAAGCTAATGATGTATAACAACTACATAGTCTTTTTGATTCTATAGAACCTAAACTTTTAGTCATATTCTCTCATGTTAGCAGTTGTAAGCAAGCTTGGGACTATCCTAAGCTTCTATACTCCAATAATATGATTCGTATGTATGATATTTCTGTAGAGTTATTTCAGTCCAAACAGGAGGGAAGTTTGATTGAATACTTTGAGAAAGTGAAATGTGTGTTTGAGGAGTTAAATTTTATACTACTGATCACGTCTAATATTAAGGTGATACAGATTCAAAGAGAGCATTTGGTGACTATGGCATTTTTTGTTGGATTGAAACCTGAGGTTAAGCCTATACAAGCACAAATCCTGGGAGGAGTAGACTTTCCATCCCTAGTTTAAGTATATTTAGACTCTCTCGCTCTATAACTAAGGAAAATTCACTAGAGATTAACTCTGATAGGTTAGCACTTACAGAACAATCTGCTTCACAAGTCAAATGAAGTCATGGGGGAAGTTGAGGAGGACATGGTGGTCCTAGGTGTAGAGGAGGATGTGGCAGAGGCTCATGACTCCATTGAACACATTGTGATAAAGGAAAACATAATGAAAGTTCTCGTTGGGATAAATATCCCCATTTACGAGCTACTTAAATTGCATCTCTTAAAGAACACTCTTCAACTACAGCTTCATAATCGTCTGTTACTTTATCTTAGGATGAGTATACTAAGTATTTGTAGTATCAGTCAGCTTAGCAAACATAATCTTCCTCTATGACATCTACAGCTCTTCAAGGTAACTTAACCGCCTATTATTCATCTATCCGTAGAAAACAATCATGGGTAATAGATTTCGGTGCCATTGATCATATTGCAGGTAAAATAACCAACTTTAACCATATCGTTCCTTTACCTGGCTCTTATAATGATAAGCTTACTATTGCTAATGGATCTACTACCACCATTAAAGGTATCGAATCCTCTCATCCTTGTTCTTCTCTCACATTACCCTCTATATTATTTATACCATACTTTCCTTTAAATATTATTTTTTTGAGCAAATTGACTAAACAATTAAATTATTCTTTATGTTTCTACCTGATAATGTCATTATCTAGGATTTGATGACCAGGAGGATAGTTAGAGAAGGGCGTCAATCAAATGGAATGTACTATTATGGCGAGTTGTAATCATCAATTGCAGGCCCAGTGTTAATCTTTCCCATTGATATTCATAGTTGATTGGTCATCATCATTAGATAATCTCAAGAAAGTAGTGTCGGGGTTAAATTATATTTCTAGTTTGAATTATGGATCATGTCAACTTAGAAAACATCAACGTATTCATTTTTTCCTCGAGTCAATATAAAGTTGAAAAACTTTTTATGTTAATCCATACAGATATTTGGGGTTTGAGTTGTGTGAAGTCCAAGTTGGGTATTCAGTATTTTGTAATTTTTGTTGATGATTTCTTTTGAATAACTTGGTTATATTTAATAAGAGATTGTTCAGAACTATTCTCTATATTTTTGTTCTTTCTGTACTAAAATTCAAAATCAATTTAATACTCAAATCAATATTTTTTTGTAGTGATAATGTTAAAGAATAGTTCTCTAGCTCATTCCCCAGCTACTTAAAACAACAAAGTATTCCACATCAATATTCCTGCCTATGCACTCCTTAACAAAATGGGGTCGTTGAGCAAAAAATCCAACATATTGTTGAAATAATTCGTACCTTGTTAATCCATATGAGTGTACCCAAAAGTTTTTGGGGATATGTTGTACTTATTGCATGTTGTCTTATCAATTGAATGTCATCTTTTGTGTTAACAAGTAATCTCAATTCTCTTTCCCTATCAAGACCCTTTTTCCATTAATCCTCAGGTATTCAACTGTGTTTGTTTTGCTCATCAACTTCATCCTAGCATAGATAAATTAGATCCAAAAGTTATAAAGTGCATTTTTCTCTTGTACTCTCGTTTGCAAAAAGATTATAAATGTTTCAGCCCCTCTTTGAATTGTTTTTTTGTATCTATTGATGTTACAAGTATGTTTTTTATGCTCAGTCTATCTTTACTGACACTTATGAGTGTCTACCAATTCCTTTTGTTCCTTACCAAATAACTCTTAGTTATATTGTTCTTGACACTAATCCTACTTTTTTGGAACATCTGTCTCGTCCTAATTTGCAGGTTTATACTCGCCGCACTCATCATAAAGTATGACAAGATGATTCACGCTTGTCATTATTATCTTCTTCGTCTTCATCTCCATCATATGATGATCTTGATTGGCCTATTGCTCTCCACAAAGGAAGAAGGTTTTGTACATCTCACCCTATTTTAAACTTTGTTCTTATAACTCATTATTACCGTCATATGCTACTTTTGGGTCCACTTTGTCTTCTATACCTATACCTAAGTTTGTTTCAGAAGCTTTAGATCATCCTGGATGGAAACATGCCATGGGAGAAGAGGCGGTGGCTTTGCAAGGTAAGAATACATACGAATTAGCTACTTTTCCACATGGTCAGACAATTGTGGGTTGTCATCAGGTGTTCAATGTTAATGTCAATTTTGATGGTACGATTGATCATTTAAAAGCTCACTTGTTGGCTAAGTTGTATACATAGGAGTATGCTATGAATTATACTGAAACCTTTTCTCTTGTAGCCAAATTGAAATTTGTTCGTGTTTTCATTGTATTGACAGTCACCCATGATTGGCCTCTCATCAACTCAATGTAAAAAATGCTTTCCTTCATGGTAATCTTCGTAAGACTATTTTTATGGAGCAATCACTAGGGTTTGTTACTCAAGGGGAGACTAATCTAATGTGTTGCCTTAACAAAACTTTGTATGGTCTAAAACAGTCACCGAGAGTTTGGTTTGGGTGCTTTAGTATAATGGTTATGGAGTTTAGTCTGCATCGTTGTGGTGTGGATCACTTTGTGTTTTATTGTCACTTTGAGGCTGGTAAAATTCTTTTGATCCTTTATATTGATGATATTATTATTAATGTAGATGATAAAATAAGAATCTAGTCTCTAAAGTCTTTCCTACATACCAAATTTCAAACAAAGGATCCTGGTTTACTAAAATATTTTATAGGTATCAAGATAGCAATGTTGAAGATAGGGATTTGTCTATCTCAAAGTACATGCTTGATCTTCTAGAGGAAATAGGTCTATTGGGAACACAACCAGTTGATAGCCCTATAGACTTAAATGTAAAACTTAATGCTGATAAAGGAGAGCAGTTGGAAGATCCAAGAAAGTATTAAAGACTTGTTAGTAAACTGAATTATTTGACCGTTACTCATCCAGATATCTCGTTTGCTAAAATTGTAATGAGTCATTTTATGGGATCTTCGCGAACTAGTCATTGGGATGCAGTTGTTATAATTTTGAAATATTTGAAAAGCTTTCCAAGGTAAGGCCTTCTTTACTAGAATCATGGACACATTCAGATTCAAGGGTATACAAATGTAGATTTGGTAGGCTCTTATGACCAATGATTTACTTCAGACTACTGTGTATTTTTAGGTGAAACTTGGTGTCATGGAAAGGTAAAAAGTGGTCAGTTATTGCATGTTCTAGTGTTGAGTTTGAATATAGGGCTATAACGTATACTACATATGAGTTGATTTGGTTAAAGCATCTTCTTGGGGAACTTGGATTCGAGCATTTCACTCCAATAAAATTGATGTGTGATAATCAAGTAGCCATTCATTTTGTCTCAAATCCAGTCTTTCATGAGAGAACCAAACATATTGAGGTGGATTGTCACTTTGTTCATGAAAAGCTTCAAGAAGGATTGATTGAGACACCATATGTAATAAGCTTCGAGCTGAAGCTATGTATGCTCAAGCTACGTATGCTCCAGCTTGAGGGGAATGTTAGGAAATATCCATATTAGGAAAAGAATGATCTCGTCTTTATTATGTGATTTTTCTTTATAAATAAGATCTTTGCATTATGTAATTGGTTCTACATAAAGGTTACAAGGGTCTTAAGTTATAATTAAGCCCTCAATTAACTATTCTCTTATTTTCACAAACAGAATATCAGAATGTAATTGCCATTGCTCAATTCGACGGTTTTATGTTTATATTGTTTTGAGTTTATTCATTTTACAAGTCAGAGATTCTAATATCATCAGCTGAATCAATCAAACCACCTTTGTGTCAATAACAGTATTATAGTTACAAACATCAAGCACCCAGTTGCCCATAAGCAGGAACTATGATTTCATTTCGTTAGGTTTATGTCCCTCAGTTAGACGTGATTTATTCATTGAACTCCACGTCCGGAAGATAATGTGTGTATAGTTTAACACCCAAATAGCTACATAGATTGGTAAAGATGCCATTAGAGGCGTACTTCTATATGATCCTGTCATTATCAGTGTTAATAGTTGCCTAAAAAATATCATATTTCAATGAATTGGGGATTAGAGCTTGTTTGATAATCTCCTTCTATGATAGAGATTTTGCAATTGTTGCCTTCTGCTAGATCAGTGGTTTGAGGGCTCAAGAATCATCCATTTTCTCCAAAGGACCTATAGATAGCCAGTTATCTTACCAAAAGTTGGTGGACTCACCATTTCCAATGAGATGAATAAAATCATATCTGAATCTTTCCCTTATCTTAAATATAGCCTTCATAGTAGCATAAGCATAGCTTTTCACATGCAAACTATATAAGTTTATTTTCTTTATGAAGTAGTTGTGAATTCACTTACACCAAAGAGCCTGCCTATCAGAAATAAGTCTACATAACCTTTTAGTGAGCATAATAATATTCATAGCTCTGAGAGAAATTATATTGAGGCCACTTTGGTCTTTAGGAATACACACATCCCTTCATTTTATCTTGACCTTATTGGGGGTTCCTACAACTAAAACATAAAAATTTGTTGAAGATCTTGTTAATGGCCTTGATAATATTAACAAAAAAAGTAATATGAGCTCTAATAGTCACCAATGGAATTTAAGATAGAAATAATGAGTTGTACTCTACCAATAGTGGAGAGTTTTTTGGAGCTCCATGAGGATATCCTGTTCTTGATTTTGTTAATCAAACTACTGCAATCCTTTAAGCTTAACCTTGAAGATGCTATTAGAATGCCAAGGTACATTGTTAGAAGAGGTTATTGTTTACAGCCAGTAATGAAAACTAGAGCTAATTCAAGGTTTACAACATTTCTAGAAAGGAAAAAGCCACTCTTGAAGTAATTTACTTATAAACTAAACATCCTATTAAAAAACTTGAGAGTTTTCGTAAGAGCTGACATAGATGTGGAATTTGCTTTGGAAAGCAAAATGAGATCATCAATAAAGCATTGGTTTGTAATTTCAAGTTTTCTGCATTTGGAGTGATATCTGAAATCCTTGGTTCTTTCTATAACCCATTTGGAGTGATATCTAAAACCCTTTATTCTTTATATAATTCTCAAGTACAAAACAACTTGAGAATTGGAAGGATAATTGAAAAATCTATATTTTATAGTTTTGTTGTATATTTGGTACTTAATTTTCTTTAAGTACATTTATAGGTCATAATTGCCTTCGTAGCCTAAAAGGAGAAGAATTCGGATGAAATCGTAGCATAAGACGAAGATTTGAAGCAACTAAGGACCTCTACGCCTATGTATAGAGATGGTGTAATTCTCTATAAATGTGTGAATATTGAAAAGAGTTCTGGTCGTGTGAAGTTCCACAACTATGTATGTTGTTCGTGTAAGTCTCTATGCTTGTGTGAAATCGTGAATTCAAGTGTTTTTGATTATACATCATCTCTCACATACCTGTGTAAGTAACTATGTGTATCCCAAAAATTTTACTATAAAAGGCCATGAGCGGAGGAAAATTAAAGAGAGCCGAGTTTTGCAGTATATTTGAGACATAAGAAACCTAAAGAGATGACGATTCTACTCAAGGGAAGAGGAAAACATGAAGTTAACATTAAAAGATCTGATAAAAAGCTACGTCAAATCCAAACTTGCAAGAAGATTTAATAGAAGAAAAGGGGAGATTTAGAATTACAATTCTTTTGTTTTCTATTAGTTTTTCTTCATGGTTATCTTTGATTTATGATTAGTAACTACATGTTTTTAGTGTCTAGGTGTGATGAACCCTAGTTTAGGATAACAATATGTTTTAATCTTTTATTTAATGCAATTATATTGATTTATTATGATTTAATTATATGTTTTACTTTTGTTCTAATATATCCAAAATATTAGTGCATGATTTGATTTTATATACTTGAGATTAAGAAATCTCTTTGTATGAATAAATCTACCATAATTGGAAGGAGTTGCTTGCAAACTTAGAGACAAGCCGATATAAATCCTATAGATTAAGGTCAAACTTTATAGCAGAATTTATAAGTCGTTAAGGTAATCCTAGCGGTTTTAATTAGAAAGATTTCTATTAATCAACTGATGAATTAGTTGTTAATAGTCTTGCGAGAGTTACTAACATAAGATAGGGATTTCTAAGATCCAATAATCAAAAACATAATTGCATGATGAAAGGTTAATAATTTAAAGATTTTTATGGGTGATTCATTACTTAGAGACTACTATTTGATATTGATCTTTCTTTGTATTCTACTTGTCCTATATTCATAATTGTTTAATCTTAACTTTGTTCATTTTTAGCTTCATTGTTAATTAAAAACCAAAAATCTGATTCTTAAGTTAGATAATAGAAACAGGTAACTACTAGTATTTGCAGTCTTTGTAGCATCAACCAGTACTTGCCTGTACTAGCTATAGCTACGTTGTGTACTTACAGTAATTTAACTATCAGTATAGAAAATAAACTAATGAAGTTTTTGGCATCGTTATTGGGGACAGTAATATTAGGAACGCCTAGATTTTATTATTCTAGACATTCTTATTTTATTTTGTTTTATTTTTATTTTAAACTTTTCTTATTTTATTTGATTAATTTGTCTAATTTTCCTTTTTCCTTATATATTTGGACTCTCAAATTGTTTATAATTGGAAGAAATTGTAAGAGCTTAATCAATGGAGATCTAGAGAATGAAAGAACAACGTGTAGAAATCTTCATAAAGTGCAACTGCAAGAGATTGAGCTAGATTGTTAAATAGATAACTTAGGTGGTTAAGTAGACACTAAAGAATGACACAATATGGCTAACCAATTGAGGGCCATGTTTGAGTACACTAGGCTAGACATGACTAGAACAGAGTCCAGCATCATAAGAATAACTGTTAGTGTCAATAATTTTGAAATCAAGCCTAGTATCATCTAGATGGTGTAGTAGTCGGTCCAATTATATGGACTCAGAGATGAAGATTTGAATGCGCACATCTATAATTTTTTGGATATTTATGATACTTTTAAAATTAACAAAGCTAATGATGATGCTATCAGACTGCAGTTAGTCCTATTATTCTTAAGGAAAATGATTAAAAAATGATTAAATTCGATGCTATGATCATCACTGACTACATAGGAACAAGTGCTAGAGAAGTTTTTATTTAAATATTTCCCACCAGCTAAGACTGTTAAATTAAGGAACGAAATCTCCTCGTACCCCTAAGCTGAAGCTGAATCCTTATATGATACTTGGGAAAGGTTCAAGGAGATGTTGAGAAGAAGCCCATACCACGGTCTTCTACTTTGGATGCAAATCCAAACATTTTAAATTAGGTTGAATCAAAGCACTAGGCAACCTATAGATGTAGTAGTTGGGGGTATGCTTAATAATAAGACACCAAAGGGGGCCTAAGACTTAAAAAAAGACACGATTATGAACAACTACCAATGTTAGAGCACAATCAATAGGCTAGCGAGAGTTTATAAAGAGGACGCATTGTTATAGTTGGTGAGTCAAGTGAAAGCATTGATTCCAAAGATCAATAGACTTACTATGGCTCCACAAGGTCGAGTGATATAGTGTGAGGTGTGCAAGCTAGATCATTAAGGTCAAAATTGTCAATCAATATAGCCTGAGGAAGTAGATGTTAGGGTTATGTAAATATAGTGCCTTGGAAAGTAAGTGTATTTACATATAACTTAATTTTCTTCTAGTTACAATATTGTATGGAAAATATTTATTATTAATAAAACAAAAGAGTTAGGTTTTATTTGTATGAGCATAATATAACTAGTCACAAGTTACCAAGGATTCTTTGTAAGAAATATACATATACATGGAGATGTATGGGAAACAAGTATATTATTAGAATCTAAATTAATTGATTCACAGTCGAATAATCAAGTTAGTAGCTTAATTATGGTTTAGACTGTAGTGTTGCGATTTACCTCTGTGTAAGTAAAGGAGTTTACTTCATGGGAATGATGAATTTCAAATCATGATAGTAGTTGACTATTAGTAATGACACTATTAAATGAATCTGGAATCATGTTTGCTTTTAAAAAATAAAGTAGGCTGTTTATTTAATCTTAAAACATACACCTTAGCATTCGTTTATTACGAACCACAACCTTGATGAGTGGTGAACTCATGTGGGTTTTGTTATAATTCTTGATATTATCGGAATGGATTTTTAAAGGGTATCAATCCAGTGTTTGCATGTTGGAATTATTAATTGAAACATGCAAGAGAGAACATTCACTTAAATAAAGAGTTTATAGTGATATCATCACTTCTAGATGTTTTACGGAGATTGTGATTAAACTGGGGCCAGTAGTTTGATGGACTAGCTACCCATCAAGATTAGATCTTGTGTGTCAATCACCATGTAGAGTGAAACGGGAGATCTAGAAGGAAAAACTAACATAAGGGCAAAACGTTAATTTTACCCTTTATCGTGCGGATAGTTATAATATGGTTCATAATAGAGTTTGTGATTGGAAATGCAATTAATAAATTGAAACACGTTTTCTCATAATTTTAAGTAATTTAAGAGTTCAGCTAATTGCCTTTAGTGGAATGACATTTGGTTCATAAGTTGGAATTAATTCTAATGAGATTAAATTAATTCTGGGCTTATTGGAGCTTGAATTATTTAAGTCCAATTAGATTCCCCACTTGGCTTCTAGGAGGTTATCAAGGAAAGTAAGAAAAATAAACGGAGGTTGTCGGAAAGAAAATGAGACAGTTTGGAGAGAAATGGACGAATTGGATTAAGGCCAATAAGACCGGGCCAATTTAATTAAGAGTTAATTAAATTGGGTCTTAAGCCTATAATTAATTGTTGGGCTTACACTAATTAATTGTTAATTATAAGCCCAAAGGAACATTTAATATTGGGCTAGATTTTGGTTTGATTAATTAGATTAATTAAATTAAAAAATTAAAAAATTGGGTAAAATTGAATTCTACAAAGTTGTAGAATTCAATCATGCTTCATCTTCATTAAATGGTGTTGTTATCTTGTTTTAATAGCATGTAACGTACAACTATTTTAGCATTCTACATGAATGAAAGTGGATAGAAAGCATTCTTTTGATTAAAGAATGATGTGTGCGTTTTTTACTCTCTCCTAATACTCCATTCGATCATGCTTCTCCACGTTAAATGGTTTAATGGTTAATTAAAAAATGAAGTGTGGTAGTGGATTGAAAAACGTGCAGCCATTTTGTTGATTAAAGAATGAATGGTTTGTTTTAATATAGAAAAAAAAAGCACAGCTCTTGGAATTCATTTTGAATAAAGGGTTACATTCTTTTGATTAAAAGAATGGATGGTGCGTTTTTGCTATCTCTCTTCACTCTCACCATATACTCTCTTCAGTCATGCTTTTATTACCACTATTAAATGAACGTGAGTGGTAATTAAAGTGACCAAGGTCATTTATCATTTGATGCTAAATTAACGTGAGTGGTTATTGAAGTAAAAAAAAAGGGTCATTTAGCATTCAGATGCTTAATGGAAGTGTGTGGTTATTCTATCTAAGAACTCTCTCCTGGGCTTTTGGCAATAGCAAAGAAAACAACCTCCTACTATGTTTCTTCTCCTTTCCCATAAAAAGATTTTGATAAATAAGTTGTCCAAGGAGAATAAGTGGTAGATTGGATTGGTTGAGGACACAGCAGCTAGGAGTCGGTAATATTCTGATCTAGTTCTTATTTTATTTATTTTCTAAATGCCGTATCATGTATGGATTAAGAGCATGTTGTTTTGGTGTTTACGCTTCCATTGCATTTTGATTTTGGAAAAAGTTTTTGAACTCTACCGTTTAGCCAAACCAAACACGTTTTTGTTTTCGATCCAACAATTAGTATCAGAGCCAGTTTTATTATGAATGATTCGGTTCTTATATGTGGCATGGGTTGACAATTAAATTAAATTATATATGCTTCATTTTTTGAAGTGATAAAATTATATGTTGTGGATGCTTTGCTTTACTCTTTCGGTTGTCCATAGAAAATCGATTTACCTGTAAGTTTTCTTTAATTGGTTTGTAACAAGGAGGGTGGCCTATCATAGCTATGTTTCCTCCTTGTCTTAATCTTTCTGTTTTCATTATTTTTGTTCTGTAAAAAAAATTCTATAATTTTGAAAACGGAGCATCCATGGATCAAAGAAAAGTTGGTAAATTTTTTTGAGTTTTATTTTATGTTAATGGCAGTTTTTATTTTGATTAAATTCTGTTAGTTCTTATTCTTTCTTCAAGTGCTGAAATTTTTGTTTTACTATTTACAAATCAGATTTTTTAAAGAAAAAATGCCATTAACTTGTTTTTACCGAATTGGCCGGGTCGTGCGAGTGAAGAGTTTGAAGCGAAAGATCTAAGTCCAAGAAGAATTTTTTGGGCCTAAAGGCCTTGTAATTTTCTTTTAATTTTCTAGGATGGACAACTAAAAGTAGTTTTTTAATTCATGAGATGAATGGATGAATGGATGCAAATAATATGCGATATTATGTGATTATATGACATTTGGAATAAATTTTCCAACCTTAGGTTTTGCCATGCATTTATTATGTATGAGATATATAATGAAACAATATAAAAGGGTTAATAAATTGTAGACAAGAAGGTATTTATTAAAACTTAAAGACTGAAAAAAATTGAGTGGGAGAGGATGCTCGTGTGAGAGTTTACGATCTCTATTTGATGACCCATTTACATGTGGTGAAGTGTTACTCCCTACCGGAGGACATGAATCCTAAATCTTCCACTCCTAATGGATAAGTCTACTCATTGGTAGCAAAAGTGACCTCCCACCGAGGCATGGCTTGCAAGTACCTTTAGTGGATGAATCAAATGGTTGTACACTTAACATGGTTTATCAATAACCTATCCACTGTAGCTCTGTTGATAAATGCATAGACCTAATTATGGCACTTCTCAAAAAGTTAGGCATGAAGACACTTGGTAGCTTTTTAAGTAGGAGGGTCCCAGTTTTTCTTTTAATGGATAAGATGGCCCACCATCACTTAATCTATTATAGATAAGAAAAATAACCATCGTATAAGGATTTAATTTTTAAGTTTTGTTAAATCTATCATCATATATACATGCATCATGATTTTTACAAGGTTCCAATGATTTTGACTAGTATGCTCATTCTTTAATAATTTATATTTTCAGACATAATTACCATAGTATGAATCCACTCACAATGCTTTTGACTAATAACCAATTAAAAACGGAGAAAAATTTAATAAATAGAGACGTAACCTCGACATCGTTCTCCAATATAAATGAATTAAATGGGTATTAACAGATAATGAGCCTACACCTTCGAGTGACAAATCAATTCCTGAGCAAGTCCAATAATATGAGTGATGGAAGAATGCTGATAAGATTGCCAAGTGCTATATTCTGACTTCTGTCAGCGTAATATTGCAGAAGCAACTTACAGACATGCAAAATGCCGACGCAATGGTCTATTACTTATATGAGATGTTTGGTGTGAGGACCAGGTCTGAAAAGGTGAAAGCTATCCAAACCTTTCACAATCTCAGACAAAAGCCTAGTGAATAAGTTTGGGATTACATGTTTAAGGTAATCTCTGTGATTACTGAGGTAGAGTTGCTTGGGGAAGAAATGGATTTGGAAACACAGATGATCAAGATCATCAACAGCTTAAACTCTTCTTTTCAGTAGTTTAAGTTGGACTATGAGCTCAACACCAAGGATTACACCTTGAGTGAGTTGATAAATACCCTTCAAAACTTGGAGGAGATATTAAATATCAGGGCTAATGGGCTAGAGGCTCATGTGGCATCTTCTTTTAAGCCCACAGGTGAGGGTAAGCAAAAGAAGAAGGGTGCAAAGAAAGCAAAGGCCCAAACAGGGGTCAAGGCCCAACCTATGAAAAATAAAGCCAAAGAGGACACTAAAGGAAAGTGTTTTCAATATGGTGAGAAAGGCCACTAGAAGAGGAACTGCACAGTCTACCTTGAGACCCTCAAAAGCAAACAAGGTCTGGGTTTCCTAACTTTGCTAGGAACTAAAAAAGTGGCAGATCCATCTAATTCTTGGATATTAGATTCAGGAGCTACTAACCATATTTACAATTCTATACAGGGGTTCTAGTAAAGGGAAAAACTGCCTAAAGGCCAGTTTCAAGTCAAGATAGTGAATGGATCTTATGTTTCAGTAGAAGCGGTGGGAGTAGTTATCTTAGACTTTCCTAGTGGTCATAGGTTATATTTGGAGGATGTATAATACATCCCAATGATTGTAAGGAACATAATTTCTATTTTTTGTTTAATAAAATCTGATTATTCCTTATATTTTAAAAATGATGTTTCAATATATAAGAATAAGGATTTTATTTGTAATGCGGTAATTAAACAGGGATTGTTCTTTGTAGAACCTATGACTGGCTCGCTAAACACCGCAGTATTAATAAAACCAAAAAAAATCCAATGACTCTAGCATTAATTCAAAATATCTGTGGCACTTAAGGATAAGTCATGTCAATCAGAAAAGACTTGATAGGTTAGTGAAGGATAGGTTCCTTACTAGCTTAAACAATGGTCCATTACCCACCTGTGAGTCTTGTATTGAAGAAAAGATGACCAAGGCCTCATTTCCTTCCAAAGGAAATAGATCTGAATCCACGTTGGACCTGGTACACACTGATGTGTGTGGGCCCATGAATGTACAAGCTAGAGGAGGTTATGAATACTTCATAACCTTTATGGATGATTACTTTAAACATGAATATCTGTATTTGATACACAAAAAGAGTGAGTCCTTTAAAAAGTTCAAAAATTCAAAGTTGAACCAGAGAAGCAGCTAGGCAAGCTATTAGAACAACTTTGATCAGATCAAGGTGGTGAGTATTTATCTGGAGAGTTCAAATAATTCGTAATTGGCAATGGAATTGTTTCCAACTTGTTAGCTTCCAGAATACCTCAATCGAATGGTGCATCTGAGAGGAGGAATAGGAATTTATTAGAAATGGTAAGATCAATGATGTCCTATGCTAGCCTTCCAGAATTGTTCTGGGGATAGTCCATACAAACGATAACTTATCTTCTTAACTTTGCTCTATCCAAATCAGTGCCTAAAATACCTAGGGAGTTGTGGGCTAGACAAGTGCCTTCATTGAGGCACTTGAGGACTTGGGGCTACCCAACACATGTTCTAAGGCCTGATTCCACATCAGAAGTATGTTTGTTTATAGGATATCCTAAGGGTACATGAGGGTAATATTTTTATAGTCCTCATAATAGGAAGGTATTTGTGTCGACAAATGTGACCTTCTTAGAGGAAGAATTTGTGAGAAATCACAAAGGAAGATGTGAAGTAGTACTAAAGGAGTTAGCTATTTCATCCAATCTAAGAGTTGATTCGGATATAGCAGAACAAGATGTCAAAATAGATTCAATAGTTGAATCGAAAGAGTAGCCTGAACGTCAAGTAGTGCCTAGACATAGTGGGAGGGTTGTGAGACAACCAGACAGGTATCTAGGTTTAGGAGAAGGTATAATGGTCATCTTATACCAAGAAATAATAGATCACATTACTTATACACAGGTTATTAATGATGTTGATGCAGAAAAATGGCTCAAGGCAATGGAATCAGAAATAGATTCCATGTACGCCAACAAAGTCTGGATCTTTATAGATTTACCACCAGGTGTAAAAGCCATAGGGTGTAAATGGATCTTTAAAAGGAAGAGAGGATCAGATGGAAAGGCAGAGACCTTTAAAGCTAGATTGGTAACTAAAGGCTATACTCAAAAGGAGGGTATAGACTATGAGGAGACTTTTTTGACGGTTGCTATGCTTAAGTCCATTAGAATTCTTTTGGCCATAGCAGCCTATTTTAATTATGAAATATGGCAAATGGATGTCAAGACTACACTTCTTAATGGTGATCTTGAGGAGACCACTTATATGGCCCAACCAGAAGGATTCATTAAGCTAGGTAATGAGCATAAGGTATGCAAGTTGCAAAGGTCCATTTATGGACTGAAGCAAGCATCTAGGTCTTGGAACATTTGGTTTGATAAGGCTATCAAAACCTACAGGTTCATACAAAACCTAGATGAGCCTTGTGTCTATAAAAGGATACGAGAAGGCATGGTTATTTTCCTAATTCTGTATGTCAATGACATTCTACTTATTAGGAATGATGTAGGAATGTTATCTACGGTCAAGAGATGGCTAGACGAAAAGTTCTCAATGAAGGATTTGAGAGAGGCTAGCTATGTTCTAGGGATCAAGCTTATAAGGGATTGTAAGAATAAGCAGATAGCCTTGTCTTAACTAACCTACATTAATAACATGCTTAATAAGTTTGCCATGCATGATTCCAAGAGGGGTTTCACACCTACTAGACATGGAATCAAACTTTCAAAGAAGCAAGAACCTAAGACCCATGAGGAGTTTGAACACATACGCAGCATTCAATATGCTTCGGCAGTTGGAAGTTTAATGTATGTCATGCTTTGCACTAGACCAGATATATGTTACGCAGTGGGACTGGTAAGCAGATTTCAGTCTAATATAGGAATGGAACATTAGATTGCGGTCAAGTGCATACTGAAGTATCTTCGTAGGAAAAATAACTTAATGCTTGTTTACTCTAAAAGTATCTTCGTAGGAAAAATAACTTAACAGGATATAAAGATACCGATTTCCAATCAGATGTTGATTCAAGGAAATCAACTTCTGGTTCTACATTGACTTTGGGAGGTGGAGCTATAGTCTAGAGGAGTGTCAAGCAATCTTGTGTTGCTGATTCGACTATAGAGGTTGAGTATGTTACCGCTTGTGAAGTAGAAAAGGAAGCAGTTTGGCTACATAAGTTCATAAAGGATTTGGGGGTAATTCTTAAGACGAAAAAGGCCATTACACTTTATTGTGATAATAGTAGGGCAGTGGCTAATTCTAAAGAAACTCAAAATCATAAAGCCACTAAACACATTGAGAGAAAGTATCATCTCATAAGGGAGATAATACAACATGGTGAGGTGGATGTGGTAAAGATTCCCACAGATCAAATCCTTGCTGATCCTTTAAAGAAGACGTAATCACATAAGAGCTTCAAGGGTCACCTAAAAGGAATGTGAATGAGGGATATGTTAAACTTGCTTTAAAGCAAGTAGGAGATTATTAGGGTTATGTAAATATAGTGCCCTGGGAAGCAAGTGTATTCACATATAACTTAACTTTCTTCCAGTTACAATATTACAGTGAAAATATTTATTATTAATAAAACAAAAGAGTTTGGTTTTATTTGTATGAGTATAATATAACTAGTTATAAGGAATCGAGGTTCCTTTGTAAGTAATATACATATACATGGAGATGTATGAGAAACATATATATTATTTGGATCTAAATTTATTGATTCAATGTCGAATAATCAAGTTGGACGCTTGATTATGGTTTAGACTATAGTGTTGTGATTTACCTCCGTGTAAGTAAAGGAGTTTACTTCAAATTAAAGATGAATTTCAAATCATGATAGTAGTTAACTATCAGTAATGGCACTATTAAATGAATATGGAATCATGTATGTTTTTAAAGAGTAAAGTAGGCCGTTACTTTAATATTAAAACATACACCTTATCTTTTGTTTATTAAGAACCACAATCTTGATGAATGGTGAACTCATGTATGTTTCGTTATAATTCTTGATATGTTCAGAATGGATTTTTACAGGGTATCAATCCAGTGTCCACATGTTGGAATTATTAATTGAAACATGTATGAGGGAACATTTACTCAGATAAAGAGTTTATAGTGATATCATCACTTCTAGATGTTTTACAGAGATTGGTGATTAAACTGGCATCAGTAGTTTGATGGAATAGCTACCCATAAAGTTTTAATACCACGATTAGATCTTGTGTGTTAATTACCATGTAGAGTGAAACAAGAGATCTAAAAGGAAAAACTAACATAAAGGCAAAACGGTAATTTTACCCTTTATTGTGCAGATGGCTATAATATGGTCCATGATAGAGTTTGCAATTTAGAAATTTTTCATAATTTTAAATAATTCAAGAGTTCAGTCAATTGCCATTAGCGGAATGACATTTGGTTAATAAGTCAGAATTAGTTCTAATAAGATTAAATTAATTCCGGGCTTATTGGAGCTTGAATTATTTAAGTCCAATTAGATTCCCCACTTGGCTTTTAGGAAGGTTATCAAAGAAAGTAAGAAAAATAAATGAAGGTTGTCGAAAAGAAAATGAGATAGTTTGGAGAGAAATGGATGAATTGGATTAAGGCCAATAAGACCAGACCAATGTAATTAAGAGTTAATTAAATTGGATCTTAAGCCTATAATTAAATGTTGGGCTTACACTAATTAATTTTTAGTTATAAGCCTAAAGGAACATTTAATATTAGGCTAGATTTTGGTTTGATTAATTAGATTAATTAAATTTAAAAAATTAAAATGTGAGCAAAATTGAATTCTACAAAGTTGTAAAACTCAGTTATGCTTCTCCGCATTAAATGGTTTAATGGTTAATGAAAGAATGAATTGTGGTATTGGATAGAAAACATGTAGCCATTTTCTCGATTAAAGAATGAATGGTTTGTTTTAATATAGAAAAAAACAGACAGCTCTTGGAATTCATTTTAAATGAAGGGTTGCATTATTTTGATTAAAAGAATGGGTGCTGCGTTTTTGCTATCTCTCATCAGTCTCACCATACACTCTCTTCAGTCATGCTTTTATTACCACTATTAAATGAACATGAGTGGTAATTGAAGTGACCAAGGTGATTTACATTTGATGCTAAATGAACGTGAGTGGTTATTGAAGTACAAAAAAGGGTTATTTAGCATTCGGATGCTTAATAAAAGTGTGTGGTTATTCTCTCCAAGTACTCTCTCCCAAACTTTCAGCAATAGCAAATAAAACAACCTCCTATTATGTTTTTTCTCCTTTTGTAGAAAAGGATTTTGATAAATAAGTTTTCCAAGGAGAACAAGTGGTAGATCGGATTGGTTGAGGACACAACAGCGAGGAGTCAAAGCTGTAACGAGGAGTAGACAGTTTCATGGCCTTGATGAATAAGGTCTTTCAGCCCTACCTGGATCAGTTTGTTATAGTCTTCATCGATGACATCTTGG